>VXBN01000660.1:329964-387316 GCA_013397395.1 Sinosuthora webbiana
AAAAAAAAAAAAAAAAAAAAAAAAAAAAAAAAAAAAAAAAAAAAGCCCACATTTATTTCTTGTAAAACCCCACTAGCAGAGAAAACAGCATGTCTAAGAGCCCACTCCTTCAAATTTAACTAAAGAAGTTAAACAGCTTCACAGCATCCAAATACTCTTTAACTTATAAGCAAACAAACATTATAGAATTAACAAAGAGGTGCCAATCTAATTAAAATCAATCCACAGATATCTCTAAACACCAAGGGAGCCTGATTAGAAGCTGTTTATAGTGGCTGCTTAAGCAAATTGTGAAGGAGTAATAATTCTGATGTTGTCACTTGCCAGAAAGATTTTTCTCACCTCCAAAACATTCCTTCGGCTTCAATTTATTTAAAGCTCACACTTTAAAATGAACCACATCTTCTGTGCCATAATTCCTCAAACAGAGGGGCTGAGAAAATTGAGGATTATAGAAGTGACTGATTCTTGTGTGCTGCCACACACTTTGGAGCATCCTCACATGCTCATGAGGCTGCACAAAGGGCTTCTCTTGGTAGAAAAAAAGAGCTTTTTGAGGTGCTCTGCTCCTCCCTCACCCCCCTGCAAAACAAACAATGCCAGACACCCAAGGAAGGGGCTGCAAGGAAAGAAAATCCTGTTGCTGCTCCAGCTGGATGCTAATTATTCTCAGGAAAATGCCCAGAGAGTTACAAAAGGCCATGGGTTGGACTCGATGATCTTGAAGGTGTCTTCCAACCTAGTCATTCTGTGAATTCTGTGAAAAAGCAAATGGGAATCTATCTGCCAGGACATGATGCTCTGACCCACTCCTGCAACTGGTGTCTACAGGAAGGGCTGTGTTGGTGGCTGAGCAACAACACCTGATTAAAACCTGGGAAATTTGGTTCTCTAGGAGCACAGGACACTTCACTCCCTAAACGAGGAGGGTTTCTTCCCCCAGCTTCTTCCCAGGTGTTTCAAGAATGCCGTTTAGCCAAAGGGAGAAAAGACAACAGTTCAAAAAACACACAGATCTGAGAGGGGAATGAAATTGGGGCTGAGGGAGAACACTTTCAGAAAGAAAACCTGTTTTCCAACAGCACAACCAGTCCATGCAGGCTGCTCTGTAACTCGAGGAAAATTATGAGCCCCAGGCAAACTTTCAGACACCCTGAAGATAGCAAATCTTGAAAACTCCTCAAGCAAAGTGACAATGCTTGGAGTGAAGGTGTTTGTCCACTTGCATGACCTGTGTATCCCATGACTAGTCTGAAGACAGGTTTTAATAAAACCCCGCCTTGGCAAAGGCACCAAAGTGGGTAAAAACTGGAACAGGAGACAGAGGTTGTGCTAGACACTCCTCAGAACCAAGAAACCCTTAAAAAAGATGGGGATCAAAACACAGCAGCCCCAGGATTGTCTGGCCTGGACTGCCTGGAGATTTCACAGGGCCAAGCTGATCCATGGGACCTTCTGGGGCAGTGACAGAAGATGAGATCTTCTGTCCGCATAGATGAGATCACTCAGAACTCAGGTTGCCCTTCCTGCCTTGCAGCATGACACCTTACAGTCTAAAAAGTCAAAGGAAGGAGATGGCAGAGCTTCTCCAGCACCAGCACCCACTCTCACCCCCTGCAATTTGTGTTCATTTGTGCCTGAACTCCTTTATTTCTTCTTAGCCATAGGACCAGCACCCCTGGGAGATGACCAGCACCCCTGGGAGATGTCCACCGCCACTCTGCCAGCTCCTCCTCCCTCGGCCAAGCCCAAAGGTTGCAGGAGCAGAACGTGCGACCTCAGGCTCTGCAAGGACATCTGCAGCCCCCAACAAATCCCTCCCTGCTGCTCTTTCAGGCACTGAGTGGGAAAAAAGCACAGTCTAGAGGCTCAATCTGCGGGTGCCACCCCTCCCCTGCCAATGGCACAGCTGCTGAAGAGCATTTGTTTTTAGAAAGAGTTTTTTCGGTATCCAATTCACAGAGCTTTGCTTTTTCCTTTTTCCTTTTTTTTTTTTTTTCTCCTAATGTGTAAAGTGCTTTGTGAATGGGCCAACTAAAATTATTTATAATGAGCTAATTTCCATAAAATTGGGCTAATTAATTTCCATGCTGCCTGATGAAAATTGCTAACATTGGCTTTTTACTGACAATCAAGGTCCTGCAGGCAGTTTCACACCCATCTGACTGGAAGGAGGTCCAGGCTGGATCCTTAGCAAGTGTAAATCAGCAGATAACTAATAAAACAAGCAGAGCAGTGTGCTCATTACACAGGGAAAAAAAATATTTTGGGCCACTTCACAGTTTATATGGAGGTAACAGTGTGTTATCTTTAATTAAGTATATATATAAACAGAGAGGCACAACATAAAGTTACTTCTTCAAGTTCCTGAAAGCCAAGCAAAGACTCAGCTCCAGAAAAATACTTTATTCCCCCCAGTAGAATTAGGGAGGATATCAGGCTTGGTACAGCAGTGGACTGGGAAGCATCAGGAGGGGCAGCTCAAAGGGAAAAGAAAAAAATAACCTTACACAAGCGCTTCAGTGCCCTGAGGGTTCACAAACAGCCAAGGGATTTGTGCACTGCTAATGGATTTGCATATGAAAATTTTCTCTAAAGGCATTAATATTACCCTTTTAAAAGCCATTTCACACAGTAGTAGTGGACACAGGTCCAGCTATGGCTAATCCTGGGAAGAGCTGACTTGGCAAAACAAAACCATCATGTCTTACATTAATGGGGTTTCTCAGGTACAATTAAAGACAGCATTTCTCAGAGCTCAGGAGCAGGAAAGTGCCCCTTGTAGCAGCTTTGTGTTGTGGGCTACACTTTGACAATATTTTCTAAATCATGTTAAGCTTTAAGTACCTAAGCCCAACACACCACCAAAGGCAACTAATGTGACATCTAGAAATGTATGACTGAGTTGTATCATGAGCTTCTTGGACTCCAGTGAAAAATTCAATTGATACTCTCATATTGTTTTGACTGAACCCTTTTCTCAGAGGTCTAAGTTTGTGACTGTCACATGCTCTGTAATGTCAACATTCACACCTCCAGCTTCCCTGGTAACACACACCATCTTTCCTGGAGAGAAAAATCTTTCAGGCTAACACTCTTTATCCCCTTGTTTGCTGTACCACAGAACACCTACGCAAAGCAAAACGAAACAACTTGGTTTTCATGTCTAAATACTGCTAAATGACACTGTACCAAGCTAATTTTGCCTTAGGCTTATTAACACAAATTGAATTTGGTGCTAATCAGATAACACGGCAGTATGCAATATGGAAATGCGTGATTTGCACTGACTGCTGTAAAATACAGTAATTGTATTTGTGCAAGACACGGATTCTTGTAAAAGACCCCACAATTACTACAGTCACACAACTTATTGGGTAGTGCCTAAGCAATTTATCTGTTCTTGGCCTCAGGCCTACACTGTCAAATGATTACATAAATTAGGGGCGGATGTCTCAGTGTTTGAATGTATCCTGTGCCTTCCCATACCTTTAACACACGTGCTGAAGGCTGAGATCTCTCCTTCAGCACAGCCCACCACACACGGGGTTAATCTTGTCATTGATATAAATGCCAATGCTTTTTTTGCAAAGAGCAACCCTTCCCAAGAGGACCAGAGCTACCCATTGCATTGTGATACATACACTTAATACACTGCATTTATAACATTTTTAATAGCAGTTAGCTAAACACTCCGTTTCCAAGTACAGGGTCCCCACCACAAGGAAATCCAACTCCATGACTCCCACGACTTTGACATCCAAGATTTATCTTCATCTCTGTCAACTGATGGAATCTCTTTAAGAGTTCATTCAAAGGCTTCATTTCTATGCTGTCTCTGTGTTCCCTTATTAGTCGATCACATGCTAGTCACAACTGCAGAGAATATATATCCAGCTGAAACATTGATGTATGTCAAGCTAATATCTCTTTCTCCTTTTATTTCCCCTCTTGCCCTTAAAAAGACACTTTATTCTGGTGAGATATTAATTATGATTTTTCTTTCCCTGGATGTGTCTGCATTTGTCTTTTGCCTCTATTTACTGCTTCAAAACAGCTCATGAAAAGACAGTCAATAACTCTCCTTTCCACTCCCAGGAAATCTGAATGGATGTCTTGCAAGAAAAGAAGAGAAATTAAAAAGGTGCATGGTGCTGGTGATGCCTTGAGAAGGCTGACTTGAAACAGAGACTGGACAGAGATAGAGAATAAAGTAGGTGTTTAATAAAGGCCTTTAAGGGTACGCCTTGGGCAGGACAAGAGCCTGGCCAGGGCTACACCCAAGGTGGACCCAAAATGGTCACAAAATGAGTGACCAGTCTCACACTTTTATAAGTTTTGGTCCATTTGCATATTGGGGTTTAATTGTCCAATTACAGATTCAGGTTGTGAAGCCTCATCCTTCTTGTTTTCTCTCTTCAGTCCAATGTTATTTGTGCTTTTGGGCCTGAAACTTGTAACCATTGTCCTTGGTCTCCAACAGGAAAGGGATTTGTGTTGTCTCCCTACTCTGGGAGGAGAGCTGAGTGACACTTAATATGAGGCTCAGAACTACACCCCTAGGCAGCACAGAATCTGAAAACATGAAAGCTGAAACTTAAGGCATCACTGGGGAGGAGGACATGAGTATTAGGCCACGGTGATGCTGGATGACATTTTCCAAAGGGGCAAGAGGACATGCGGCAGGCCGTGAGGTTACCTACAGAGGAGAGAGGCAGGGCTTCCCATCTGCCACTGCATCTGGCTGAGGCTTAATTCACTTTTGCAAACATAAGTGAATTTGTTTGAACAGGGCAGCCCTGGGCACAACCCCAGATATAAATGCATTAGAATGGAATGCAAAATATGAGTAGGATTAAAGGGTAAGCAAATACCAGGGGGATGCTGCAGCACACTCCTGTTTGTAGGCAGTCCAGAACCACTGGTTCCACTTGTAACCATGGTGGTTACAACTAGCAAGGACAAAGCCAAAATAAAGAAGACCACAATAAAAGAGTGACCACTGAAACAAAGAGGAGAAACAATAAAAATATTTCCAAGGCTAAGTGGTGGAGAGGAGGTGGACTGCAAAATCTGTTCAGTCCGCCTTTAAACATCTAACCAACAATGAAAAGACACAAAAGCCACCAAATTAAACCTGGTAAATTTATCTAAAAATTAATTCCAATGCCCAGGTAGCTGTGGTTCTTGCCAGTCTAAGGTACCATTGATTTCATTTAGGAAAGAATTCCAGTCAGGATCCCAAAGCTGAAGAGACAAGCAGAGTATTCTCAGGTATAAAAGCAAATCTTTCAGAGGTGTAAATACAACACACAGGTCTGGGGCTCCGAGCTATGCCTGTGATCAGGGCCAAGAAGGAGCTTTGCCTGGGGGGAAGGAGTTACTGCCTGCATGGCACACTTTTGACTTCCCCTGGAGAACCACCTTTCCTCTGATGCTCCTGCTGTTTCCTGCAACCACCTCTCCTATTTTCATTCCCACATTTCAATTGCTAGGTTTGGCCCAAAACCAGAAACGCAGAGGTAAAGAAGCTGTGAATGACGAGTATTTTAAAACCAACAAGTTCAACCCTCCAGAAAGAATCCCCTCAAGCCAGAGGAACCACTGTGGGTGGATTAACAGCATCACTTGTGCTGGCTGTGCCGTGGCAGCTTCACCCTGTTGGGATTTTGGGACCCCCAGGCTAAGAGCAGATCCTCAAACTGAGATGAGCAGTGCCAGTTCTTGAGGGAATGAGCTGGAAACATGGTGCTGAGGCAGTCCTGAGCTATTTGCACAGTGTCAGCCACAATGCAGCAGGAGATACTCTACGTCCATCCATCATTACCACACAATCAGACTAAGCTCTCCTGTTTCACAGAAAGGAACTTTTCCAGAGTGCTATTGATGCCACACACTGAAGCCTAAACAGACAGACTTGTTAAAAGAGAACACATCTCCCATGTCTGTGACAGAGGTGCTCACGGAAATACAATTAAGTCTTTTCAAGACAGAGAAATGTGTTTTTTACCAGGGAACAAACTTCCCCAGCTTCTAACACCAAAGAGCCAACCAAATTTAATATATCATTCTGCTCAATAAAAGGTTTTTTTTCTGCAGAGCATGGCAAATTCAATCTAGAAAAGTATTAAAGTGTATTAAAATGCACTTTTTTGATCCCCTAGCTTTATTCCATTTTGCCTACAATTGGCTGCATATGGAGTATGTCATTATAACTGTATTTTAAGGCTATTTTTTTTTTCCAGAGGTGTTCAAAATACATAGGTCTCTGTTTTTCATTCATTTTGAAGAGTAACTGAAGCTGCACTCAGGCAGACCGAAATGCTCAGGCTGGGTTAGCTGTGCTGAAACACAGTCTACTGCTAATACATGACCTTAGTAACACTGTGTTCTCAAATCATAATGAATCAAGGCCCTAAACTACGGCATTCCAGATGAGGATACAAGAGACTTTAATCACATTTATTTGCTTCACTCCTGAGGCAGAGCGGGCTGAACGCATCCACATATGCCAGGGCATGGTCACTGGGGCCACAAGAGCTCCAGCTCCTCTCTCTTACCCCTCTCCAAAACCCTCAGCAGGATATACTTAGGTGGCTCAGGAGCAAGGTGGAGGGAGGTGCTCTTGCTGCCATTGCAGCATGTAATCCCCCTCATAAATTTAACAACCTCCACCCTGAAATTCCACTCGCCGTTATGATCGTGTGGTTTCTACAAAGCTTCTGCTCTCTGATTCCTGGACGTCTTTTTTTTTAACCTAGAACTCAGCTCACCCTTATCTAACTCTGCCCTTTTAGCCATCAGACTTCTTTTTGCTCTTCTGGGTTTATTCCTTCCCTACCAGCAATCTAATTTCCTTTCAGCCCTCTTTTACTGCACTTCAGTGCTTTCAGCTCATGATCCTGAGGGCTCTGCACTGGCTGCTTTTGCAGCCAAGCTCCTTGCAGCTCACCTCATCCAAATCCCATTTTCTTACACTGATCCCACCTTTCTGTTACCATACAGTATCTGTCTCCACACCTTTCACCAGAAGAACAACATCCTCCTTCCTGCTGCATGGCATGATTTACCTTAAAATAAAATTTTAACACTCAGTTTGATTCTAACTGAGCAAATACTCTGAGCACTTAGGCTGGGAACAGGACCACACATTGCACCTGGAGAGCCTGCAAGGGGATGCAACACTTAAGTAAACTGTGGCAAGGCATCAAACTGACCTGCAAATCAGCACATCACAAAATGAACTCACCAAACCAGTCCCACTGTTGCCCTAATTTCATCACAAATTATGCCATTCACAATGACAATCAGTTGCCAGGTGGTTTGATTTTCAGCAGAAAACTGTGCTGAGGTAAAGGAGGGAAGTTCAGCCAAAAATGAAAAAAATTCTGCCACCAATTCTGCCAATTCAGTAATCATTAGGTCTCCAGGGAGGCGTGCAGATTTCAGGCTGGTAAAAGGCAGCAGTGCTGAAACGTCCTGATGGACCAGGGACAGGGAACAAACCCACCCTATGCTAGTGCCATGCTTCAGGTGTAGACTTGACTGGGAGATACCCTGACAAAAAATTACTGATTCTGACAGAATCTGCCCACCAAGACGGGAATAAGATCTTACAGACCAGTACAGACGTATATGGAAGTATATGTTCATGGTTAAGTGCATCCACGTGTTTACAGCACTAGTCGAGCAACTTTAGGCACTCCTGTGGGATGAGGGAGACAGAAATTCCTGGGTTTTTTTGGGGGAAGGGCTTCAGACACAAAGCTGGATATTTGAAAGTAATGTTTGTGTTGCAAGTACTTGCTGCCCGAGATACAAGGGCTTCCTTATTAGCTTTGTACAAAACTGAAAGCAACCTGGACTGCTCCACCAGCAAATGAAAAATCAAACCCAGATACCTCACCCCCTCTCAAGCACTGTTCCTTGATCCTGAGCAGGTTTTTCCTACAGCCTAAGTCAAATTGCACAGGCGGGACAGACCTCACATCTCTCTTTGAAACATTGATCAATATGAAAACCCTGATCAGTCCTTCAGCGGTTCTCCCCAGGGATGCTGTGGGCTGCAGGCAGGGATGTGCCCGGGGCAGCCAGGCACCTTCCCCACGGGAGGCTTGACTGGAGGACATGTTGGATTTGATCCAAATAAGCAGAACCCCCACCCTGGGAGCTGTGACAAACAGGCCAGTACTGCTTTCCCACAGGGATTTGGGGCAGCAGGAGCGAGGTGTGGGCAGCACAAGTGCAGGGCTGTGCCCAGGCAGGGATGCCTTTGGCACCCCGCAGTCCTGCAGGTGGACAGGAGAAACCAATCTCGATTTCAGGTGGTTGTTCTGCTCCAGGACCTCTCCTGTGCATCAGTTCTGCCCGTGCTGAATCAGTGTCTTTGACCACGGGTCAATTTGCAGCAGCACCTGCTGCCCTTTAGTGCCAGACACCCATCTGCACCTTGACTGCCCCTGAAGCAAGGAGGGTCCAGAGGGTCCTCAGCATAAACAGCTTTGTCTTGGGTTCAATGCAAGAGGTATTCGATTCCCATCTGTTGAAACCGGTTGGGGAGGTGGTTCTTTCTTTATCTCTTCTATTCCTCATAGCTCTGGGGGGAGAGGGCGGGCACCTTCTGTTAATGGGCCAGCTGTTAAAACCAGGGGGAGCAATGTTCTTATCCCTTCCACCACCCATCCTCCCTCCGGGGGATATCTGCTGTTAATGGGCCATCGAGGCTCACTGCATTACTGATAAAATTACATCATCCCATTGGGAAATGCTCCAAGCATTCCTACCTGGATTAAACCTGAGATTCAGAACACCAGGGAAGTCTGTTTGCACTGGATTCCCAGAGGAAGGCTCGACCCATCTCAGCACCACTGGACCCTTCTACAGGATCATCTCTGCTCCAACAGAACCACATCTGTCACTCCAGAAGGACTTGATTGGACTGCTACCAACACCCTGACCAACAGGGAGTCAGGTCATGTTCTGACTGTTGAAATCTTTTTGTTTTGATTGCTTTTTTTGCACTACTACATTTTTAGGGTTCCTGGTAAAGAGCTGTTATTCCTACTCCCGTATCTTTGCCTGAAACCCCCTCAATTTCAAAACTATAATAATCCAGAGGGAGGGGGTTTACGTCCTCCATTCCAAGGGAAGCTCCAGCTTTTCCCTGGCAGACACCTGTCATTCCAAACTAAGAGAAGCTTAAAATAACTATTGCCAGGCTGCTGGCCTGTTTGGCTGCAAGCACCCCAGCAGCCACTCCCCCACTCAATAAAAGATGTCCAAGGAAATAAGAAAATAACAGTATCAATACGGAGTATCACCTCCTGCAGAGAGCGCAGGGAGCTGGGGAGCAGGGAAGGCATGTCCTTCAATATTTAACTTCTTCACTCTTTGTTCTCCATCTCAAGTTGAACAATACGTTAATTACCTGATGAAGCGCTATAATTACTCTAACAGCTCTGCTCTTAGTTATAATTACTGCATCAACACTTTCTTTTTCATATGCTTCAATCTATACCTATTACATTGTCATGATGAAGACACATTAACATTATAATACCGTATAATTAGCTGATGAGCAATTAAATTATTCCACTGCTCTTGTTCCTCTTTGCCAAGAGGTTGCTTTCCAAGCACTATTGTCTTCTTTTTCTCTGGTCTGCTTCAGAGGTTGGAGTTGGGTTTTTTTTTTGCTTAATTTTAAAAAGAGGACCTCATATGCTTTATTCACAGATTTGATTTAAAATTCTGAGAGAGCATGGTAGTTAAGGTCCTAGGAGAAGTTAATTTGTTTAAAATATTTCAAACTTCTCTTCCCTCAAGTTCAAACTGAGTTTGTTTTCCAAAAGCTAACAAGAATAGGAAAGTGTTAGAGAAATATTTGTGTAAAAAATAAATGAATTATTAATTACTCCTTCAAAACACTTCCTAGCCATAGCACAAGATCCTGCTAACAGAGAGAAAATGGCTAAACCCCTCAAAACATATTTTATCCTCATATTTATTTATTTTATGCCTCAGTGAAAAAAATAATAAACATTTTTGCACTTTTTTCTTTAGCACCTTAAAGGAAAGCCTAGATAATAATCTCACTGTGAGTATTTGAGAAGTCTGACTCAACCCAGACAGCAGCACTGGGAAATTCTCAGGGCATTTCAGAAATCTAACAAACACGGCACAGTACACAATAATGTTGTGGAGACTTCAGCATTTATCTTGATTATTAGTTGGTCTCGTAGGACTCATTTGCTCTGTCCTCTCACCTGATTTTTGTCGCTGAAAATTGTCCATTTCATTTTCAATCAGTTCAAGCAAGTCGTATTATTGTACAGCCTTCCCCCCTCCCTCCTGGCTAAAACCTTCTGAATGTAGGTGTGAGATCTCTCCGGCCCTGTGTTGGTGGGAACACCAGACACATCAGTTTTAGGTGGCACTGGGCTAACTGGTTTCCATTCTGGGATTGTTACTTCCTTTCAGCCACACCTTCCTGCCATGGCTGTTACTCTTCTATCAACACTTGGTCATCGAAGAGTTGTTTTGATTTAACAACACAGAAATATCAGCAAAGCACCTCAGTACAAACAGAGCACAGCAGAACCTGCTGCTGCCATCTGACCAGAAGTCTATCCCAAAACACTTCATCCTTTCTAAACCTCCCTTACCCAGGGTTTTTTCTTCATCTCTCTTAGCTCCACAAACCCTTCATTTATATTTGAAGATAAAGACAAGTGCTTAACCTCAAATCAGTCCTTTGCTATGTTGAATAAATTCCTCAGTTTCAGATCTACTCACTGAGTCCTCTCATTGCCATCTAGCACAGCAAAGCCAAATGTCTCAACTTCAGTCTCAAGCTGTTACTTGGTCAAAATTTCTCGTTTCCTGTAGGCACCTGCCCTTGAAGTGCTCATGGCTGTGCCTACCTTCATCTCTGCCCAAGAAAACCTTGAAAGACCTGACTAAATTTGTCCCAGTGAGGATTACTAAAAATGCATGGCATCCGAATAAACATCCAGAGGATGGAAGGTTGGCAGAAAGGAATTTGCTTTGACTCTTTGCTGAAGGCTCCCTGTCTCTGTAACACCTGCACCCACCTCACTACTAATAATGCCCTCGTTGGTGTTTGGCATCTGTCCCCTGAATCCTGCCTCAGTCCTGTCCCCCAGCTCTACACCCCCCAGTGCAGGGACAGATTTCCATGTGAGCAATCTGCTCCCAGGAAGGGTTGGGGTTCACTCACCTCCTGCCTGCACCAGTCCTAACACTTCTGGGTGGAGTGTGAGGGTCTGAAGGCTTTGTCAGATGGAAAAGCACCAGGAAAACCAGTGTTTATCCTCTTTGATGCTAGTGCTGCTTCCCACAGTGCTCAGGATAAACTGAGTTAATCCTGGACAGAGGGACAGACTGCTGAGCTCCTGCAGCCACTCTAAGCTGTGATCAGATCTGGATGTTTCTTTTTATCTACTGGCAACTCTCCTGCATCTAAACTATTTTAAAATTATATAGATAAATGATGTGTTATTTATCACCCTCTTATTTTCTACGAAAGCTCCTATTTGTTTTCCAAAAGGTTCTTTGCAGAGATACTCCAAAAGCAGTGCTGGAAGACCACAAACTGCTGAAGAGAGGCATGTGGGACTGATGCCTTCCCATCCCCTGATCTGCCCCATCCCTGCCCAGGCAGGTCACTCCATCTATGCCAGTCCCAAAGGAGCCACAGGCTGGTGTTGCCATCTGGGCACCTGGAATGAGCGAGGGAAAAGAGGAACATCACAGCAGCGCTTTCCCTTTCTGGATATCTCTATCTGCTGCAGCGAGCGCAGAAAGTTGAACATCTTGGCAGCATGATGTTGTTTTGGGCCTTTTTTATTTTGGCAGGGCTCTTCCCAAAAAAAGCCATTTGGCAGAGGTGGCACACAAACAAATGATCCAGACAGCTCATTGGCCCAGCCTCCATCCTTACGCTTTCTCCAAGGACTTCACACGAGCAACAAACATGCCTCAGCCAGCCAGCCTTTAGCACCACAACTTCACTTGTAGCAGAGCTCCCAGAGAGACTGTCCTGGCACAGGTAGAGCTGAACACCAGGGCACCCAGTGCCTTCGTGCAAAGGTCTCCCCACTATCTGCCTCCACAATAATTATAGAAAGGTTTGGGTTGGAAGGAACCTGAAAGATCACCTTGTCCCACCCCCTGCCCTGGGCAGGAACACTTTTCACTATCCCAGGTTGCTCCAAGCCCCATCCCAGCATGGCCTTGAACACTCCCAGGGATAGCACCTCAGTTTTTGAAAGCTTTCCAGTCTCCTCCTGTGGTGATCATCACCCCAGCAATGTTGGGGTCCTGCTCTTACAAATGGTCAGGGATGTGGATTTTCTTACAGCATTGGCCAAATCCAGGAGAAGATTTAAGGGCACATCCCAATGATGCTTTGGGAAGGCTGACCTGGAACAGAGTCTGGACAGAGCTAGAGAATAAAGCAGATATTTATTGAAAGGCCCCTAGGATACACCTTGGGCAGGACAGGGCCTGAGCAGGGCTACACCCAAGGTGGACCCAAAATGGTCACAAAATGGCTGACTGGTNAAAGTTGTCCTTGGTCTTCAGCAGGAAAAGGATTTGTGTTGTCTCCCTACTCTGTGAGGAGAGCTGACTGACACTTAATATGAGGCTCAGATCTACACCCCTAGGCAGCACAGAATCTGAAAAACATGAAAGCTAAAACTTAAGGCATCACCAGTTCCTGCTGCGGTCACCACCCAGGGAGCAAGAGCTGAACTTCATACTTGATTTTTTGGAAGAAGGGTCAGCGTTGGGCTTTGCAGCAATGCTGGACTGATCTGACCTCTCTCCCACACTCCCCAACATGCCTTTTTCAGCACTCACAGCTTTTCCGCTTTAAAAAGCATCCCATCATTTTTTGCCCATGCCATTTATTTCCCAATGTTGTTTCAAACTGTTTGCACATGGCCCCTAGTATCTCAGCGGGTGAGCACTTTACAAATAAAGTGATGAGGGGGGTTAAAAGAATGAGACTTGATAATTCACACCAGGAGCAGCCAGATGTCTTATTGCCTCGGAAAGAATCAGAAGGAGAAAACAGATCATCCTCACGTGGGTTTAGATGTACACAGAACACTTTAAAAAATGAAAGCAAAATAACACAGCAGATGCAAAAGCTGAAAAGCTTAACACAAGTGAGCTGAAAACCAAGCATGCACAGAAATGATGGAACAAGTGTTTACTCATGCTCTTCTCCTTCACTGGTACCCACACTTAGTAAGGTTTTGGTAGCCTAAACATCTCTTCAAGTGAACAGCTCCTTTTTTTGCTAAAACAAGATAGATTTTTCTAGTTCCTAATGAAAAACAGGGTTTGCACGCCTTAGCAGTGTGCTCCTTACAGGAACAGAGCAATGGGAAGGGCAAATCCTGCCTTGGTGCGCTTTGCTGATGCTCCTGCATTACTGTAAAAGCTGAGTTTAAAGCTTGTCTTTGCAAAGAAAAAGCCAAACAAAAAGCCACCAGCTGGATGACACAGTGCTGCTCCTACAAAATAACACATGGCCATACTATGGTGCCTAAAATAAAATTATCACACGCAGCATCAAGCAAGTCCAATCCAGAGCAGCAAGGGAGCTGCAGAGCCTGTCTCTCCCACACCGTGGTGGGAGGAAGATATAGCAGGCACCCATCAAGGGGGTCTGGGCTCCAAGCAGGACAACCAGAGGGTCTTTCGTGTTTTCACATGATCCTCCAACACTGAACAGACCCAGAGCAGCAAGAATTCTCCTCCTCAGATCACCTAATTCAGAATGATCTGATAAAATGGGCCAAGCGATTCGAAAGCACCACTTCTCCCTTCCAACCCTCAGCTGAGCTGCCATTTGGGTTCACCACACCATGCCTGATATTCTGGGGCTCTCGGCCCTGCTGGCAGAGTGGGAGAACTGTGGCCCCACTGGATCTTGGAGGAGTGGAGGGAAAATGCCCTTCTCCAAAGTCCCCAAGACAGGGCAGGCTGCAGAGCTGGCCGTGACCCCTCCGTGCATGCCTGGGTGCTGAGGGAAAGTACACTGCCATTTCCCATGGAAATAATGCTAAAGGCTTTGCAGAAAAAGATCTTTTCCTTCACGGAAACTGTGAAATTCCACAGAATTTCCACATCTGAGTGAGCGGGGTTTAGATGTAAGGCTTGGGAGGGGAGACCGCCATGCACAAATCTCAGGGCTGTAAACATGATGATCACCTTCTAAAAACCATCTGGAGCTTAGAATTAAGCCTAAACCTACTTCTCTATCAGTATCAAGAAATAAAATAGTAAAATAGTCCAGGTAGTGGACAAATTCAAACTTGCAGGGAAAGTAAAAAAAGTGACTTTAGTATCTAAAGGTGCTCTTTCTCCTTTTTTTTTCTCCTCTCTCTTAATCAAGAAGAAAGACATTCACTGAGAACCTGAGTTAATGCTCCTTGAAGCCAATTTTCCACTGAATTTCACAAAGCTGTGGATTTTGCTCCTGGTGAACTTGGTGGTAGTTTCAAGGATGATCTCTTCAAATACACAGGTTGCAGGATTAAATGTGCCTCTGTATTTACTTAACCCTTTGACACAGCACTTAGGGAAAAACTTGGGCGCAGACTGTCAATACTCACAGAAGCGCAGGGTCTCTGCTCCCTCTGAAATCACACTGAAGGCTGTGTTTGTGGGATGCCAGCGCCAAAAAACACCAGCTGCTTAGCACATAAAACCTTGCACAGTATCAGTCAAGCTCAGCTAAATTATACTGGCAGCAGATCGAGCCTTCAGCACCCAGAGGTATTTACTGAAATTCCAGAAATCATTCGGTTTGGGCAGAATTTGTGTGCCCGGTGTTAGGGCAGGGGTTGTAATACATCCAAACAAAATCAGGATATGCGCTTTTTTTTGTGGTTGTAGAAAGTATTTGTACAGTATGGAGTTAATATGGCTAGTTTTGGGACTGAGGTTGTTAGACACCCAATAAAATCAGGAAAAAAATTAGGAAAAACAATTAAGAAAAATTCTTGTGGTCCACACTAAAAGAATCCTGAGAAAACAGTAAGCTTTTGGCTTTTTGTGGCTTTCACCCTGGATGCACCACATGCACCTGCTCTGCTTCACCTGCATTAGCTGGCAATTACACCAGATGTGAAAACTGGCAAAATGGAATGCATCCTTCTGCCAGTTCTTCCTCCTTTTATTGTCCTGGCTATGACTCCTTCCTGTAGCTGGAATTTGGTTTCTTGGTCATGTTACCATTCCTTTCACACGGGCCAGTGTCAAGCAAGAAAGCACCATGGCAGACCCATTCCAAGATTAAATAAGTTATAGTTTCCAAGGATGGCACGTACATATTCATACGGTCAGTTCTGAGACAAAAAACCACAGAAGTAATGTTGAAATGGCTTTCACCTCCTATTGTAAAGCTGTAACTGAGGAATAAAGTAAGTTAAACTGCCAACAGTGACCCTGTTAAATTCTTTGTGCACAATTCCTTCCAACAACCAACAGGGGAAAGTGGGGGGTGATTCTTCACTCCTGCCATGCAAAGGGATTTTTTTTTCACAGCACATCAACATCTCTGTAGACTTATTAAGAAGAAATCTCTTCATCTACAGAAAAAAAAACAAAAACAGAAAAAAAAAAAAAAAAAAAAAAAAAACCAGAAAAAAATCTCAGCCATCTTGAGAGTCACCTCTAGCACAGCTGTCAGATCCAGGCCTCACTGGCATGCCAGACATGGCTGTTTTCCGAGGCAAAGGAATTCATGGCCCTCTCAGTCTGTGAGGCAGCACACCTTGGCAAACACCAGAGCTTCCAGCTCCTGCTGCAGGGCCCGCAGGAGGCTGGGAGACAATAAATGCTAAAACCAGTGGGGACAAACGCTGCCCCTCCTTTGGGATAAACGGGAAAAGCAACCGGGCCAGCGACTGCAGCATGGCAGATGCTACAGGAACAAAAGGCATGGCCATGTCCTGGGTGTGTGGGGGGACCAGGTGGGGGAATTCAAAGACCCCAGAGGAAGAGAGGAAGGAGCAGAAATAGAAGATAAGAGCCCCCATGGCTTTAGAAAGCCAGGCCTCACACAGGGCCGGCATGGCTGGGCTGAGCAGCGACTGCCGGGCAAAGCTTGGATGAGTAACTGAGCAATTACCTCCGATTGTTTAAATCCCTCCTGCCTCCAGAGGGAAAGGGCTCTGGGCAGTGACAGATGGTCCCTTGCGAGCCTTGCTGCGTTGGTTGGAGACGCTGGACGTGTCCAGCCGGCCCGTCTGTGCCCCGGCCCCGCAGCGGCGGCAGAAGGCGGCAGGGCCTGCGCTCACAGCCCAGACACGGCCCTGGCAGGGAATGCCAAACCTCACACGGAGCTGGGTTTGCAAACACCAGACACTGCTTTGGGCTCAATGGCCAACCTTTGGTTGTGGGGGAGCTATGGGGTGGCTTCTGTGAGAAGCTGCTGGAAGCTGCCTTCATGTCTGACAGAGCCAGTCCCCGATGGCTCCGAAGAAGGATGCACAGCCTTTGCCACCACCACCATTTGGTGGTGACGCCCCTGGGATAACACATTTGAGAAGAAAGAAGATAAAGATATGGTGCTCGACCTCAGCTGCACATGGAGCTGGGTTTGCACTCCCACACCAGACACTGCTTTGGGCTCAATGGCCAACCTTTGGTTGTGGGGGAGCTGCAGGGGCGGCTGCTGTGAGAAGCTGCTGGAAGCTGCCTTCGTGTCTGGCAGAGCCAGTCCCTGATGGCTCTGAAGATGGATGCACAGCCTTTGCCACCACCACCATTTGGTGGTGACGCCCCTGGGATAACACATTTGAGAAGAAAGAAGAAAAAGTTATGGTGCAGCTGTAATTGCGGCCAGAGAAGAGCACAATGAGAACACGTGAGGAGAACAACTCTGCAGACACCAAGGCTGGTGCAGATGGAGGGGAGGAGGTGCTCCAGGCACCAGAGCTGGGATTCTTTTGCAGCCCGTGGTGAAGACCGTGGTGAAGCAGCTGTAGCCCAGCAGCCCATGGGGATCCACAGGGATGCAGAGATCCACCCACAGCCTGTGGAGGAGCCCCACACCAGAGCAGGGGGATGCCTGAGAGGAGGCTGTGACCCTGTGGGACACCCACGGAGAGGGGAGCCCACACTGGAGCAGTTTTGGGAGAATTGTTGCCTGTGGGATGGACTCACATCGCAGCAGTTCTCACGGTTTTGTTGCTTGTGAGGTGGACTCATGGTGGAGAAGTTCACAGAGAACTGTCTCCTGAGGGAGGAACCCCACAGTGGAGCAGGGGAAGGACTCCTCTCCCTGAGAAACCACAGGTGATGAACTGACCATAACCGCAATTCCTGTCTCCCTGCACCACAGGGGTAGGAGGTAGAGCTGGAAGGAGGGAGAAGTGGGGGAAAGTTGTTTTTAAGGTTTTATTTTACTTCTCACTATCCTGCTCTGACTTTGTCAGTAAAAAATTCAATTCAAATCTCTTAACTCAAGCATGCTTTGCCTGTGAGGGTATTTGGTGAGCCATCTCTCCTGGTCCCTTATCTCAACTTAGGAACTTCATTGTATTTTGTCTCCTGTGTCCACCTGCAGAGAGTGGCTTTGGTGGGTGCCTGGAGTCCAGCCAGGGTCACCCCATTACAGTCACCAACACCAGAGCCTGAGATCAAGGGGTCTCTGCTCAGGGGACAGGCAAGTTTTAAGCGAGGGCACAGCAAAGCCACGGTACCATGGTTGCCTAAATCCTCAGCAACTCCCATACAAACAAGTGTATCTGGAAAATAAGCATTGAAAATGCATGTCTTCAAGATGCACCTGTCTTCTTGGACAGAAGTATTTCTGGACAGAAGGCTGGGCAATGGAAGATCAGGAAGGGCAGCAATATGAGGATTCACTGTAGTGTGCAATTGGCATCGCCCAGGCACAGGGGAAAACAGAGAGGAAAAATAACTGTGCTGCAGGACTTGCATTGCACCATGCTGCAGACTTGAGAGGGAAACTAGAACAGCAGGGTCACCTTTTTCTGGCATTGCCAGAATTGAATTCTACCCAGAGCTCCTGAAGCAAGTGAAATGTCTGTGGACTCCCAGAGGTGCACACGCACACACACACACAACAAGACTTATTTTAAACCTGGAAGCCTCTGGGCAACGTTTTAAGCAAAACATTCCACTTAATAAAGCCAATAGCCAGGCACTTGGCACCTCTTTGAACCTGTCTCCTCACACCCCAGCCCAAGCGCCCCCAATCAGCATTCCTCCTGACAAGCTTATACTCTAATGGATAAAATCAGACTAAGTCCTATTGTGCCAAAAGGCAGGATGATTTCAATTCCCTCTATTTAAACAATTAATAGCTCTCATACAGAAAGTACAGTACTTGAGGCAGGCAAATTACTTTTAATTCCCTACTTTTCTACCGTCAAGTATTTTCTTGTGGATAAGCGTACTCCCACGCCTCTTCTATCCTGTAACCCCTCTTCCATTCATCATCATCAATCTGAAATGAGGCCCTTGAATATCCTACTACCCAACATGGCATCTTTGTTTATGCCTAGTTATGCTTAACCCCCAGCTATCTGCAGAACAGCCTTCAAGGAGAACATACCAGCACACGCCCGAGATTGGAACTGCAGGAGTGGAAAACAAAAAGAGAACTGACAGTGCCCTGTACCACGGGGCAAGAGGAAGAATCCAAAGTGCTACACTATTTCCCTGAGAAAAACAGCAGAATGTTGCCTCTGCCCACCAGCGTGGGGGCTCTAACAAAAATGAGACTTGTGCTTGCCTGGGGACAAAGAGGTCTGCAAGCAAATCTTTGCTCTCTCTTCTCACCCATGTGAGAAGAGCAGCAAAATTTGCACAACAACTGGGACCACCAGGAAAGAAACAAGTAATATCCAGAAATGGCAGGCCAGAAAACATGTCTCAAGGAGCACTGTAAAAAATGCTTAGCTGTACATCCTGAACACTCAAATTTTATACAAAGGGATATGTTAAAAACTGCGCCAGATTTTAATTTTCCTCCACAAAGACTTGTAGTCTTTCCTATAGTGAGAATTAGGTGGTTTTCATATCATGCATGCTAATAACAATGTTAAAAAATCCACCCAGCACTCCTCACTGAATTAACTTTTACAGCTTTTTCTTGCATTTCAACATCATTTACCACAGCTATAGTGCTGCTGTGTTCATACAGGGTTCTGTGAAAAGACCTGGCTGGAACAGAGTGGGTTTATTTTTCAGCCCCTCAGAGACAGAAAAAGTTAGTTTTCAGTTTGCAAAGACACAAAATCCTTAAGTTTTGTTTTTGTTTTTTTTGTTTGGTTTTTTGTTGTTGTTGTTGTTGTTTGTTTTTTTTTTGAAGGAGAGATTTGCTGAGAGGGGTGATCCTAGTGGGATAGGACAAGATAAGCTGCTATCCCATAGGATTAACATGCATATCCTCTACAAACATATAAAGATTTCCATTTTCAAGCAAACCATTGCTGTACACAGCTCAGGCACGCATGGCTGTGGTCACATATCCATGGCATCAACCACAGCATATGGTGTAAGCCTCCCCAAAGTTATACACCACATTTAGATTTAGTAGGAAGGACTGGCAGTTTGTTAGAAAATGCTCATTTTCACTCTACTCACTGAAGCAGCAGTGTCTTTTCTCAAAGGTATAGAGTAAAAAATAATTGAAGTCAGAAGGACAAAGGTGACCTGGCTTTGGCCACAGCAAAGACCATCAAACCAGAGCTCTGGAGCAGAGGAAACAGAGTGATTTTCTTGCCTCCCTGATGGTTATCAGCCCTGTTTTTAGGGGCTGTGTATGCTAAGCATGCACTACCTACACACACAGCATTTCCATCCTGCTCCTCTAATTGGTCTAATCATGCATTTCATTATTAAGGTAATTTCTAATGTCACACATTGCATTAGCCAAGTCCTCCAATTTATTTTCTTCCCCACTTTTCTCAGCTAATAAAGGAGAGCAAGGAAGAAGAGGAAAGAAGTCGCTGCTAAAACTTAACCAAGCTCTGCCAGGCTTTTGAAGTTCACCCTTCCCAGAAGTAGGGCAACTTCACTGCGGCTGCAGACTAGACACAGCTTCTTTAGAGGTGGGTTTGTAGGGCATTGGGACACTGTTTTCCAGCTGAAGGGCTGCAAATGGGTGGCTGGGAAATGCCTCCATGCTCAGTAGCTCCCTGCAGCCCTGCCAGCCAGAGTCCCTGCCTTTCAGGGCCCATGGGAGATGGATGAGTGACTCAGCTGTCACTCAGCATCAAGGAAGGGGATCCTAAGCCACGGGGCTGATGATTTCCAGCTTGTAAACCCACTAGAAACACCTCCCTCGCCCTTCCTCTCCTCACCAGCTCCACAGCTTACTTGGTTTTAAATGGACTTGCCTATTTCTTTGCTGTCAGCTGCTACTTGTCTGCTTCTAGCAGGACCTTAAATGAGCAGAGGACATTGTCTTGTTGGCTCAGTTCAATGAATCATTTCAACTAATGGCTGCTTAATTTAGTTGGCAAAACATCAGCAACTACGCTGCTAATCCAGACAAAACCAAACCTTAGGGCACAATATCAGGACAGGGTGCTGGGGGGAAAGGTGGGGGGCTATGATCAGATCTGCCCCACTCTGGAATTGTTCCTGAAGCTCCTCCACACCCTTTTAAGTGACTCAAGTGACACACGGACACGCTGTAAAGGCAGGAGCAGGTATTGCCATGATTGTCTCTTGGCACATGAGCATCATGTAAGGGACACAGAAAAGCTTTGCATCAGTTGACCTCATGTTTTGTCTTCATTATGCAGTTCAGTTTGGAAACTGTTAAGATGCACATTGTAGGGAGATCAAAAAGATCCTTTTTGTTGGGTGGAAGGGGTTAAACCGAAGTTTGAAAAGAAAACTTTTGAGGGGTTGTTTCATCAAGAAATTGAGACAGAGGAAATTAAGGTGGTTTAGTCTCAGAGCTTTTCTCTAAAGAGGGCCAGAAGAGGACAAGACCAGCACTTGTGAGCTCCCAGCCCAAATGCCTGCAGCAGCTCTCTGTGTGGCTGGGGTAACCCTGAGCTTTTGGTGTGGTGCTGACAGCCAGGCACGAAAGAAAGCTGGAAAACAGCAACGTGCTCTCTTGTAATCTTGCTGTCTCGCTTGAGACACTTCACTTTGAGTGATAAGACCAGATCAGTGGTGATGGCATTCAGAACTGAGAGCAAACACCCACTATCTGCCTTTCAGTAGCTTCCTGGGGTTGGCTGCTCAGTTTCCTAATACCCTAAAGACCTCAGAGCCATTTAAACTAAAGACACTGCTGTAAGGAACTCGATGCTAAACACGTTTCTGCCATCAATAGGAGCCTGCCTGACACCTCACAGCAGAGAGTAAAAGGGTTTTTGCCCATTCACACTGACCACAGGACTTACTGAACAGCAACTTAGTTAATTTGATGAAAAAAACTCCCAGTTTTTCAACTAAAGATAGAACTTGACAGATTTATTTAATAAGCAGCTGACTTGGAAAATACAGGTGTCTCCAGAGTGTCACGGATGATCCTGCACTGCCACTCAGGCCACCTCCCTCCTCCATGGCCTTTGGTGCAAAAATCTTCCCAAATGCTAAATGTTGCCTAAAAACAGATAAATTTAGGAAGTCTGATTGACTGCTCTTTGCCACAGCATGACTGACAGCTTGCAGAAACTAGGGAGAGAATTAATGTGTTTAACGGTGCCACAATAATCACAATATATTTACATTTTTCTGACACATTAGTCAAACATTTATCACTTCTTAAAATGCAGCTATGATACTTTGTCTAAACTGTCATGAGTCACAATGTAATTACATGGTAATCATATGGCAATTAATTTATATGATATTCATTTGAAACAGAGAAGAATTAGGCTCGTGATAGCGTGCAAAATTAACAGGCACGCCAGACAAGGAATGAAAATCACGCCACTGGAAAAAAAAAGGTAGGAAAATAAATCTTAAAATCAGTGTTTAAACAAATTGCTCCAAGCTTTCAAGAAAAGCTCTGAGACTAAACCACCTTAATTTCATCTTTCTCAATTTCTTTATGGAACAACCCCTCAAAAGTTTTCTTTTCAAACTTTAGTTTAACCCCTTCCACCCAACAAAAGGATCTTTTTGATCTCCCTACAATGTGCACCTCAACAGTTTCCGAACTGAGCTACATAGTGAAGACAAACAAAACGTGAGGGCAACACACTGATGCAAAGGTCTTCTGTGTCCCTTTTCAGGATTTCAGGTCTCCAGGTCGCTGCCAGGATTTTTACATGATTTTACATGATGCTCACGTGCCAGGAGACAATCATGGCAATACCGAGCTCTCCTTCCTTCAGAGATCTCAAGCCCTGCAATCTCTTTTTCTAATCTATTAGATAACTGCAGGTCAAAACTCAGACACTGAGCTCTGGTCACCCTGTGGTGATGGGAAACTTCCAGAGGAACAAAGTCCCAAAGAGGCAAAGATGGTTCAGTCACAAGTATAATATTCCCTCTGTCCAAAACCTAGGAGCAGGATGACCGTGTGAAAAAGACACAAGCTAAAATAACCAAGGAGCACCCTCCAAAGATGAAGTTCACAACTTATGAAAGGCCTTGAACGGCAACATTTTAACAGCAGCAGAGACTAAATAGTAAAAAAAGAAAAATATTTCACACTGAAGAAAATTAAGATGCTGTATGTGGTAAATTATTCCATTTACAGCTTCCTTTTAAAAAGTCATACTAATTAATGACTTCAGCTAATCTCATTCTTATTCACAAGACAGCCTGTATTTATTTTGCAAAGAAAATGTTTAAATGGAATAGCCTATTGAGAACTTCCTAACTCATCTTCAGCAGTTGTCTTGGGAAACAGCACTGTAGTCATATTTAATACATGCACTGTGTACAGCAACTTTGATGAAAAGGGGAATGAAATTATACAATTATTGCATTAATTATACATTATACACTTTTGTTCAGTGGCCCTTAGTGCTTTTCAGAATAGCTGGGTCACCTGGAGGAAAATCGCACTGCGAAGCTTTTTCCATTAACAGTCCAAGCAGCTGGAAGAACAAAACCCAACAGTTACTTGCAAATAAGCCCCATATGGAGTAAATGAGGTGGGGTGCAGGGGTCATGCAGTATCCTATTCCAAACAATCCCCCTGTCCTGCTCTGGTCTTGGAAAATACTCAGCCATTCTGGCTCCTCACCTTGGGATGCTCTTGAAACATGTCTGGAATCATTGGGTTTTGTCCAGCAGTTTAAGGCAACCTGACAGAGTGCTGCCATAATTCCCCCAAACCCCTTATCCTCACCTGCTCTCATCCATCCACAGCTCCTGGCCCAGGAGCTCCCACATACTGGGAAATGGGAAGCACCATTTTGGTGGCCCCCTTGGCTAGGGAGCTCCCTGTGCACCTGAGGTGACACCACCCTGCAGGAACATGCCCCTCTCCCTGTCGGGCAGGTCAGGAAGCAGCAAATCCCAAACTCCAGGACCCATGTGCTGACACAGAGCCTGTAGGCACGGCCACCATGGCAAATGTGGTGCCAGGAATAGCACTGTGCCCACTCCTCTGAGCCTGGTAGCCAGCCAGGCCACCCACTGCTGGTCTCATCCTGGTAAAATCACTAAATGAGTCGGTCTGAATTAAAACCAAACCTGTTTCTGAGGAAAGACCAGAGGAATGGTGGCTGGTATTGCTCTGGGAAGCTCCAACCACAACCAGATGATGGTGGAGGTGACACCAGGTGTGGGAGGGGACACTAACAAAGATACAGGAGAACCTGTGCAAAAGGGTTAAGCTGGGGGGTCACAGCTGCTTGGGGCCTTTCCTATGTGTTGATTTATAACTTCTTGGTGTCTCAGTTGTGAAATGGGGCCCAAAATTACTCTGCCCATCCAACAGCACAGAACAGAGACCACCTTGTTCAGGACAGAGATGGCAAACGACACTTGACAGCATCCCATCACTTCTTATATATCACAACTTCATTGCCAGCTTTCATCCTGCAGAGCCACTCTCAGGCTCCTCCCCTGAAGTATGGGGAAGAAAGTAGTTATTCCAAGCTCCTGATCCCATTTACTGGTGGCCTTTCTATTTGTGTAGCGTAAATACACCAAGGCTTAGGCAAATAATGAAAAAATAATAATGACCTAATTAATTCTCTGATTGATTTGATAAATGCTCTCCAAACAGAGAGGAAAATGGAATCATAAATAATGTACTCTTCCTTTGATGGAAACAGTTTTGAGCAAACTTGCACACGGCTCAGTGTTTGCTGAGACAGCTCCAGTCCATCCACAGGTACCATGCCTGCCAGGAGCTGCCAGCCTGAGTTCTCATGTGCTGTTGCTCCATGTGATGGTTTAGGAACAAGGTGGAGGGTGCATAAAGCAGCTGAGGCAAAGAGCTGTCCTGGTCCAGAGACACAAGACAGCCATTCCTTTTACCCTCCCTGAGTGTGGCATGTGCACGTTAAGCTGCACCAAGCCTGTGTTTACAGGTGGGCAGAGAAAGGCTTCAGGTGGTTTGGCCTTTTCCTAAAGCCCAAGTCCCACCTGGCTCCAGCTCCAACACAATGGGGAGCTGCTGTACCTAGGCAGGAGCTGGTAGCCCTGCACAACACCTCTCACCCAGCAGTCTCCCCAAAACCCAAAGCCTTCTCCAGGCTCTGGGGCAGATCCATCCTTCTCTCCTTGGCTTGTGCCGAGCTCACAGGAGAGGCTGCAGCTGAACTCGGTGTTTGTTTCTGAGTGCCCTCCCTGCCTGCAGAGCTGGCACAGACAGCTCTCACAGTGCATCTCTTTGAGGTGCACAGAGAGCAGGCTGGGCAAGGCGTCAGCAAATAAATTATTTATCATTTTATTGAGCGGGTTTAGCAGATCAATATGAAGAAACCCCCAAATGCTCTGAAATGCTTAGCAAGGCAAAATCCTTGCATCCACCAGGATCAGCCTTTGCAAGGACTGGATTCTTCTCTGGATTCTTCTGGAGGATTCCCAATGTACATATGTATGTTTGTAGTCAAACCCTAACCCCACTGCCCAGGGCATCACCAGTCCAGGGACCCCAAGACAAGCACTTCCAAGATTTACCAGGACCATCTTGTTCCTGCTTTATAGGCTCAGATCTGTTTTCACAGATGACTCTCGATGAAAAATACCTCAGCAGACTATAAATTCTGCCATCTCTTCTATGCCTGCTCCAGGCTCCCGTTAAAAATGGCAAAGACAACTAGTTGTACATATATAAATTATACTTTTATGGATAAAGCCAGTCAATGTGGGAGATCAGATCCAGCTCAATTACTGCTTCCGTGACAGTAATGGGAAAAAATACTCTACTATGATCTATTGTAAATACAAGAGAAAAGGCTCCAGCAGGGACTGAGCAGTTCCTGGGCTAATTGTAACTAATTAAACAATGTAACAGCACCATTTACAATAATTTCAATGAAGTTCAATGATACACATATTTACAAATTTTATTACAACTTCTGTGATCCTCATTTTGTTTCATTCACTACATTTCTCATGGAGGCAAGAACTCTCCTCACGACAACAAAATCTGACCTGCATTTTTACAAATAACTTGTTTCCATCAAATTTTAACCCAGCAAAGAGAAGGCAGATTTGATAAAATGCAATGGAAAAATCCATCCTTATTAGTTTGGAGAAAGTTTTCAAAGAATAAACATAACAGCACAGGGAAGGGGGGAAAATCAATTTTTGGTTGACCAAAGCAAACTGCATATTAATCTTGAGTGTGGCAAATAGCTCTGCCTGGGAAGGAAAAACACACTTGAAAAATCAAGGTGCTTATTGCTTTGAAGTTTATTAGAACACATTATTTAAAACAAATTAAGAACCGGGAGATGAACAAAAAAAATTCAATTGCTGAAAAGAAACGCTTTGCAGGACTTTCAGTTTGATGAGTTAAACAAAAAGGTTCCTCACTTGGGACAACCCCAATTGACTCTTCTAATTCTTTCTCAGTTCAGTTGAAGCATCAAGTATTTCTACAGCTCTGGCTTTTACAGAAGTTTTCTTCTCTTGATAACAAATCCTCCTTTCCCATGTCCTCACCCAGGTGGCTGCAACCCACTATTAGGTCTGTCGTAAAACATCGCCCACTACCTTTTTGTTTTGCCCAATTGCAAAAGCTTTATCATCAACAGCAGGATAATACTAATGAAACATCCTTTCAGTGCCACCAAAACAGCACCCACACCTCAAGCTCCATTCCAGCTGACCAAGATGAAATCCCACCACTGAGATGCCAAGAAGCCACAAGCAGCAGCATGCTTGTGCTCATGTCTCCATCATTTTTTTTTTTTGTTTTTCCCCAAAGGTTCTGGGCCGGGCATCACCTCATTCTGGCCACAGCAATAACTTTCAGCAAACAGCTCTGACAGGGGGCAGTCCCCCGAAGCTCTGCGTGCATAAACAGCACATATTTAAAGCTGAAATGGAATAATCCATTTAACTTGTACCAGGGGAATGGGATTCCCCATTCACTGCAATACCTGGCTGCTGTACAGTGCCTGTGTCTCAGCTGTCTGGCTGCAATTTGCCACTGCTCCTGCAGGAAAGTTTTAGAGACCTCCTGAGGAAGACTTTGAAAATAAAAAAATAACAAGGTGAAAACCCCTGAATGAAAACACAAGGAACTGGAATAAAAACACAAGGAACTGATGTAGGAATCTTAGGGGTGTGAAGGTTCTGGCTTCTTTTTTTCCTTGCCAAGGTCAGGATTAATACACAGAAAATGTAGGTTTCGAGTTCGGACTTGGATGTTTTTTATTTCTCATCTATTAACAGACTCACAAGCTGTAAGCTCTAACTAGCAAGTTAGAGAAATGGGATAAAATGGAGTGCTTCTAACTCTTTCCAAGGTTATTTAAGTGCTAATTACCCAATAATGAGGTGACATCTATTTAATTTATACTTTTGACCCAATAATGACCACCCAAGGCCCACAATGCAGACCTTTTTCACCCAATCCCAGAAAACCACTCTAATCCACGAAGAAGAAGGTCTTAGACAACACCCAAAATCCTCCATCTTGACTCACATGCATTACTATATACTAAAACCCCAAAATCTAAGTTTCCAGAATTCCAGCATAGGGGTAAAGATGACTATGATGACCACCTTACATTTCTAGGATGAAACTCCATGGATCCAGCAAACGCTCTTTGACAGAGGGCAAACAGGTTTCACACTGACAGCCCCAAGACAAAGATTTGTGGTTTGCCCCTCCTTGCTCCCTACCCGTCCTCCTGTTCCTCCTACCAGCCTTGCTCCACAGCCTGCCTTGTTTATTGCCTCTCTTGGAAGAAGGCAAACCTCTGGGGAAGCATACCAGGAACAAATCACAATCAGTCTTCATAAAAAATAACAACAATGAAGGAAAAAATTGTGGCTGCCCACAACAGCTACGGTTCCCTCCGTCGGCCGCTCCTCCGCGCGCTCTCCTGATCGTGCAGAGCAAGCCAGAAAAATGAGGAGACATGGAAGAGGAGGAAGGAGAACCTCAGAAACAATAATAGGCTATGAATCGGAAATTTGAACAACTGCCTTTTGGTTTTGTTTTTTTTTCCTCCTGGTAATATTGTTCCAAGCAGCATGGGCTTGTAAAAGTCTAATCACTTCCCATCTGGCTCATCAATCACACGAGGGAGCCGGTCCCTCGCACAACAGAGCGAGCCTCAAATTGGCTCCCACCAATAATAAAAGATAGTGGAGAAGGACAATCCCTTCAGAGGATTGTTTAATAAATCACGTTCAGACAGGGAACACAAGAGAAATGGGAAAGTCTTAGAAGACCAGGGCCATTCAGTCCCACACGGCTTACATTATTGATACCCGCTTGCTACGACCAATACTCCTTAGTGTATTTCCATATTTTGATTCTTGTTATTCAACATCATCCAAAATTAAACATGAAACTTTAAATATTTAAAACCAGGCCAAGGTAGTAATTGGAGCTGATGGAAATTGCATGCTGGCACTATTCCTGCTGCGCGTGCTTGCCTGGCTGCAAAAATGCCAGAGACACACTGTTGCTTCTCCTCTATTTTCAGCAGTTGCTGACATTTTACTGTAATTTATTCTCATTTTATCTTCTCCTTCTTAAAAATAACAACAACAATACTGTCCTAATAATAAACCAACAGCTCTGACATCCAAAAGACCTTTTGGCAGAGGACTGTTTCTGCCAGCAAAGGGTGCCCAAGCTCAGCACACACAGATGTCTTGCGGAGAACATCCCTTCTTTTAGTCATACATTTTCCTTTCAGTAGCCTTTCCTTTCCAAGGCAGGGGCACAACTGTCAGCCACCAGCGAGATCCCATTCCAGCCTGAATGTGGTGCATTTTTTGATGGCCTCCTCCTCCACTTTTATCTGTCAGAAGCACTAAAGACTCCCACAAGCCATAAAGTGTTTCTGACATTCATGGCTTTTAGATCCTGGGTTTCAAAGAACTGCTGAAGGTTATGTTGATTAAGCCCAAAGACATATTTCTAGAAAGCTGTAGCTTAAATAAAAAAAGGTGTTTTGCTGTCACAGCCATCAGCCAAAACTGTTGCTGAACCAGAGCATATGGGAGACGAAAGCCATCGGAGAAATGTGTGATGTTCCAGGCTGCTAGGATTTGTTCTCTCCAGCAGAGATCAGAGGCAGTGGGAAAGCAGAGGAGGCATTTAGCTCAATTAAAAGATAAACAAATAAAAAACAAAGCCTTGCATTAAGTCAGATGATGGCCGATTACCTGCCAGTTAAGTGAGGGGTAAGAAAAATCATTGCCTCTTAAAAGTGCTATCAGACAAGAGTCCTTTTGTTTCATGAGAGCCCCAGAGGGGCACTCTGAGATGCCTCTGGAGGATGGAGCTGGAGATGTTTACTTAAGGAAACAAGAGAAACCTTTACTGGGAGGTAAAGCCAAGACCAAGGCTGGCTCCTTTTGCTTTGGAGAAGTCCCTGCTAACCACACACAGTGGGATTCATGCTTCTGGCAAATTACCATCCAGTGGATGCTGTCTGCAGCAGATCTGATAAACATTTGCATCCACTATGAATTCATGCCATGATGGAGCATTAAAATTTCATGGGAGAAAAAGAAAAACTGAAAATTGCTTAAGGAGCTGTTGGCTTTAGGCTTCTCAGAGTTGCAGGGATAGTTCAGAAAGCAGACATTGTAAAACTACCAGTTGCTTCACCTAGACAAATTTCAGCCCTTATTAGACATAAAAAGGATATGTAATTTCCTTCCAGAAGGAACAACCCAACGCTTTGGGTACAGGAGGGGCTGTAAGCAACAACTGAAACTTTAAAAGAAAAACCATGACAAGGCCTCACAATCTGAAGGCACATTTGGAGAAAGGTGACCTTTTACGGGAGGAGCTGAGGTGGAGAAACCCTACCAAAATGATTTCCTTTTAAACTGAAATCTCAGGGAGTAGGAGAACTCTATTCAAAGCCATTTAAATAAATAGGATTTTTATAACTCCTGGCTGCAGGCTTGGCTGGCTCCAATGGGTTTGTGCACGTGTGTGCAGATTACCTTAGTCAAAATGCTTACCTTTCAGGGCTGATATTTTCAAATCCATCTTGTTAGATTGAGCTGAGGACACTAGCCCTGGGACTACTGAGTGCTGTGAGGTCTCTTGGGAGCCAGCTGCTCCATACCTCCCAACACAGGCGTGTATATAACCCTGCTTACAGTGCTCCCCTCTCCCACTGCTCTGCCTGCAGAGAGGCAGAAAGCTTCCCAATGCTTCCAAAATGCTACCTGAAAAATCCTCTCTTTCAGCAAACAGAGACAGGGTGGGTAGTTCACTCCCCCACAGTGGCACAGAAGCTCACTGGGGAACTTCCCAGTGAAAACCACCACGTGACACCTGCATCCCTGCGATCCACCAGGGGAAAAGCACACTAATTAATTACCTCTTCTATTAAATAAACACTACACCTTTTGGGCAAACACCAGGCTCACAAAGCCAATGCAAAAGCAGTATTTTAACGTTTTACCAACATTTGCTTGGTGAATACTTGCATCTAGCTCTGTGTAGCCACCAGAACGAGCTGAATTGATGCCCAAGCAGGGGATGGCAGGGCTGCTGTGAAAGATGCCAACACATCCATGCTGGTATAGATTTACATGTGCTGGACCTACTCTGCCCAAGGAAATGTTGGCTTGCCTACTAGGAATGCCTCTAGCAATGCCATTATTCCATGATTTTGGGACTTTGCTGTTTCTTAGCATAGTCCAGCATGTGCCGGCCAAGCACGCTCCACATTGATTCGCAAGGTGAGGGGTCCTTATTGCAAATGAAGCAAAAGTTCTCAATTTCACTGAGAAACTTTTGCTTAAAAGGCCAATTGTAACAGTTTTGGGTTCTGTTCTTCTCCACCAAGGACAGGATGAATAACACGGGAAACGAAGATGTCGAGTTCGGACTCGGAATGTTTATTACATCTCATCTATTTACAGTATTTACAGGCTCACGAGCCGTGAGCTTAACTAGCAACCTGGGGAAATGAGGTAAAATGGAGAGCTTCTAACTCTTCCCAAAGTCTTAAGTGATAATTACCCAATACCAAGGTGACGCCTATATTATTTATGTTTTGACCCAATAATGACTACCCAAGGCATACCTTTTTCACTCATTTACAGAAAAGCACCTAAACCCATGAAGAAGGAAAAAGAAGCTGAAGAAGAAGGACTTAGACAACACCCAAAATCCTCCATCTTGACTCATATGTATTACTATACACTAAAACCCCAAATTCTAAATTTCCGGGACTCCAACAGCCAATAACATCAAGCAAAAACATGAAAACACTTGCTGGGCAAGGACTGATATCCTCACATGCAGTGCTTCCTAACAGGCTCTTTGCAGATCTATTTGACTATGCATTTGATCACTTTGAGTGATTAGGGTGTCCCCCAAGCAGGGACACTTACAGGAAGTGCAAGAAATAAATGCCCTTTTAAGCACAGTTTATTCTTATATATGCATTGTTCTGCTAAAATAACTCCTAATGAAATGAGCGTGACTGGCTGCAGGAATGAATGAATACTCACTCCCTGGTGATGGGTATTTATGTGCAGGGACAGAGGGTCTGTAATACAAGATCTATCCTTAATGCCTGAACCCGTTTTATCTTCATTTCACATGATACAAGTGAACTGAGTGTTGTTTTGGGACATAATTGATCTGTAGCTGAAACAAATCAGCTCTGCAGCTCCGTGAGGAGATGAAATAGTGGATAATCTGTAGTCTAAAACCAGCTGTTCTGCTGAGATCAAATTATTGCTCTGGCACTGAAATGATGAGCTGACATGGGAGCGTGTTCCGGCACCTGCCGTCATTACTGGGCGCCGCTGCCGTGACCTCCGGCCACACTGCTGCTAGGCACCAGAGATAATTGACAGCACAGGGGGGTCAGCTCCCACTTCCTAAACTGATGGACCTCACCTGACCTCAATTCCAAATGTCAGCATTTTCAAAGGAAAAAAAAACAGGCAGAGGAGGAGGGCAAGGAGGATGCCCAGCACCAGTTGGAGAGCTGGGACTGCAACCAGCAGCTACAAAATGTTGTAGGTCAAAGCTGAGCAGCTGTCTCCACTCTCTGTGGTGGTTATAACACAGCATAAAGACCTCAAACATAATACATAAATACTTAAAAGTATTTAATACTTTTAAGCATTAAATGCTGCAACACATAAACACTGCAAAGATTTTCACCCAACTTCTCTCTGCTTACACACGTATTGCTGACACTTATTTGGAGCTGAGGTTCATGGCATCCCCTCCTGCAGTGCCCTTGCACAGGGATCCAGGCATTTAATACTGTTTTTAACACATTTCCCTGTATTAGTCAAGGTATCATGTGCTTACGAGAATGTCACATGAATGGGACAGAAATGGAGGGAGGTCACACGTTTGCCTTTTCTTTTTCCCTTATCATCTTCTGTGCTCCCCTGATGTTCAGAATGGATTTTATTTTCTTAGGTCTTCACTCTGCATCATAGTTTAAAGGGTGAACTGTCATTAATATTCCTGGGGTATGTATTTACACCAGGGGGTTGTTTTTGGTTTACAGAATTTAAGCCAACCCTGTTGCACATCTCCAGCCCCCTTGTCTGGAGACAGCAATATACAGATACAGCCACCATCACCACTGTTATCCTGAATTAGACACTAATTTCTAATATTGTACAGCTTTTTTGCTGGCACTTTAGGATCTGAGTCAATCCCAAAACATGAGAATCAGACATAGTGGACATCCCAAAACATAAGGAATCAGAATAAATGGTGACATCAGGGTCTGGCCACACTCAAGTTCTTGGACCACTTGGCTACAAATCTTTCTTTTACCGTATTCAAACTGAACAGCATTTACTTTGAGGGCTTCAGCTCCGTGTCGTGCTCATTAAGGTTGTTTTCTTAAAGCATGAGCATAAACTCTCTCACAAAACGAATTTTTGCTCTAACCACTCTCCAGTGAGCAGCATCAAGCTATCAGTATTATTTTTCCTGCACAAAACAAGTGCGGGTTTGTCAAAATCAGCATGATATTTCTGCCTTGCCTTTTGACATTTTCAGGTTTATTATGTTCAGACGGTACCTCAAAGCACTTCACTCTTTCTCTCTGGAAAGACTAATGACCACCAAAGGGGGAAAAGAAACACTGCATGCCATTCAGTACAGCAGGCAGACTCTATTACCCTTTGAGTTAACTTGGAATATTGAGTGCCAGTGGATGAGACCGGTTGTGCTTGCCCTGTGGAAGTACTGCCTTGAACTAGGACTGGACCCTCGACTTCTTAACCAAACGTTCCCCATTCCACCTTCCTGAGAAGTCAGTGGTGCCTGGTTTCATACCCTGCAGGGCTCAGCACCCAGAACCAGCTCACGTGTGGTTAACAGAGATATTCCTGCTGGCTGCTTGCTGGGTTGGACAAACCCATCCTCAATCCCCCAGTCTCACAAAGACACATCTTCTATCACACCCTGGCCAGCTCCAGTTCACCAGCCCCTAGACCAGCCCCATGCAACGAAGCAGTTTTCACTAGCACACAAAAACGCTCCCCTGATATGCTATTTTTGAGAAGGATGCTCAGGAAGGCCAACTTCTCCCTCTGCCCCAGACTTCCTGGGCACCCAGGCAGGATCTGCACGACTGTGGGGCTGTAATTTGTAATTAGTGGCCAGGTTTGGTGACACAATTCTGTGTGAGGCCAGTGTGTTATGAGCCCCACGAAGGTGTATCAAGCTCTGAGGGCTGACCAGCAACCTCCCAGAGATGGCTTAATAATAATTAACGAAACGGCTGATCTGGTGTGTTTCAAAAAAGCAAAGAGTTTTAATAAAAGAGAAAATAACAAACTCTACAGAACAAGAGAATAAACACTGTGCACAGTGCAGGGAAGGCCTTTGCACCTGCTGAGACACCCCAAAAAGCACAGAGAGGCTCTGTGCTCTTTCTTAAATATTCAACAGTCAAGGAGGGGTTTTTGGAAAGCTGCCCAATAGAAACAGCTACAGGTCTTGAGATACATTTCAAAGATCCAACAGGTGCCTTTGTGCTGGCATTGAGGCAATTACAGTGAGAGAAGCACAGAAGTTTCTGGTTCTTCTTTCTTAAATGTCCAGGACTGAAACTCAAACTCTTTACCTGATATGGAAACATCAGCTTGGGTATGAGGGTGCACTGCCACAGTTTGGGGTGGGATCATTGTTGCTGAATTCCGCAATCTGCACAATTGTGCTGACATTTCTGAACCATAAAAGCCCTGTGGCTGGCATCTACAGAGGGAACCTTTAAAATTGATCCAGTTTAGCACAAAAACAGTTGGCTAAGCCTCAATCCGTCCCTCTGCTCCTCCACCCCTTGACACAGCTTACAGCAAAAGACTTTGCTTTTCTTTTCATATGGATTTTAACAGTAATTCAAGCCCATTGATCCAGGACTCTGAGTTGGTGTATTACAATGCTAGATTATTCAGCTCTCTCACAGTTGGTTTGTCTAATTTCATTTTATTCCATAGCAAAATGGGATTGGAGGGAGGGAGAGTTAGAGGAAAAACCGGCAACATAGTACCTAAATGCCCCGGAAAACAGAAGAATATTACTAAAAGGAAAGTGTAACACACTTCCACTTGGCACAGGCTGCCATACTTCAATTACATATGTAGCTGTATCCCTTTCCATACCCCTCATCTGTGCTCCCAACTTCCATCTCTGCTCCACTGAAGGATTTGAGAGGGCGGGTGGACAAAGAGGAGAATAAATAAGCCTTAATGACATCTGAGCAAAGCTTGTCAGCGAACAGAGTGAAATGGTAGAGTTTATACCATCTTCTAGCTGGGGTTAAGACTTCAAATCTCATTACACTCACCATTTACAGCCCATAACCTTTCTTTCTATGCTTGAAAGAAAACTGCTCATTTGCTTTACAACCTAACAAATCCATCTATAATTTAAAAGTGTTTGTAACCACAGTTGTTTTGCTGGGTTTTTTTTGGGTTTTTTTTCCCCATTGGCTGGTTTAACTTTACTCTGCTGTTTGTTTTTCTTAAGCTTCAGTAATGCCAGCATTTCCAATCCCATTTGTAGGGGAGAGGTTTACATTTTAAAAGTAAGATCATTAACAACAAAAGGTGATTGAAAGAGGGGGTATAATTGGTTTCACTGGCCAAGAGGGAAGATCAGCTTCAAAGAGAGACAACACCTAATTAAGAAGGTTTGCACTGTTTTATTTTTAATAATGTCCTCCTCTCCACTACCAACGTTTTTATAGCACTCATCCCAGCAGCTTCTGTGGCCTGGCTTAGCCACATGTAATTTGCAGACACCCAGGCATCAGAGCCCTTCAAGGATGGACAGAAGGAAGACTCTGATCAGGCACTCAACAATGGGAAAAGAAATAAATCTATAGTCACTATTCAATTTTAAAAATATTAACAAGCCTAGACAGAGCCACAAATCCAAACAGTTATTTTTGTTCACGTTAAATATTTAACTCCTGGTCTGTATTTTCATCCTCCACACGTGACTCCAGCAGAACTGCTGCCAGCCTGCACCCATCCAGCATGTACTTTTGCAAAATGGGGAAAAACTCCACCTGGAGCAGTGATCCTTAGGTCCTGGGCATATTTTTGGTCCTGGAGCCTCTGGGACCTCATACTTTCCCAGAAAGGTGGTGGGATTACTGTGGAATGGCACACTGTCACGAGCAGGAGCACTCCCATGCCGTGCATCCCACACCCACCTGGGCACCCCTGCCAGAGGGGTCTGTGGGGTTCTACAGGACCTGTGAGAAGGACAGACTTCCACCTGACAGCCCAGGGAGGACTGGTGCAGCCCCCAGGCATGGGGGAGCTACCCTCCATCACCTCCCCAGCGCTCTGCTCTGCCTAACCAAGGGCAGCTTCACTGCAGTCACAAAAATGGGATAGAGAGCGAAAAGGATATTGCTGATCTTGAGCATGTGTGGGGGTCTGGGCTGCTCTGAATAATTTAAGCCAGGCTTCTTTGATCTCTCTCCTGATCTAGAGGGGCTACCACTGCCTTGCACATGAATCAGACAGGCTTCCCAGGCAGCTGGGGATGGGGTGCCTGCTATACAATAGCAGCTGAACAGGAAATGCTGAAAGACAATTTAAAGAGACTCCTTAATCAACCTGGACTTCAAATCTTGACCTCTCCTCTCTACACATGGTACAGCTGAAGGATGCTCCCCATTATCAAAGGAGACACAGGGAAAGAAAGGCTGTGGGAGAGCTGGGAAAGCTCTTGGTCAATGCCAACCCAGAGAAGGGGCAAAACAAGCCCCATGGTGGGATCCATCCCTAAGCCCCCCGGCAGCCCTGGCAGGGGAGCCTCTGAACTCCCTCTTCATGGTGGGGATGCACAGTAAACAGCAGACTGATACCACCTACCCATCACTCCGTGAGAATGATGGCATGAGTCTTATACAGCAAATCAACCATGGGGACATGGGGATATGGCTGCTACTGCCCCAGTGGCTTTGGCAGCACTCACAAGGGCAGCCCTGCAGCAGCTGGGATGTGAGGAGCAGCCCAGTGCCCTCCCCATTAGAGTCAGGTTCCCCTGGAAATCTGCAGCCATCCTCCGTAACAACCTCCCCCCCCAAAAAATGCTTCCTGGGGAGCCTCAGAGCACTCAGCAGGCAGAGACACAAATCTTCACACCACAGTCCATGCACATTTTGCTGCCCCAAAACAGGTGCATTTGCATTTCCACAGCACCCACTCTCCTCCTAAACACAACTGGTCATTACAAATGTACCTTTCGTACCAAGCCACCAAAAAACAACTCCTAAATGATACATGCTGATGAGCATGTATTTGGTTACAGCTTGGCAAACTCAGCTTGAGGGTTAATTGTATATTGACCCAGCCTTTTAGGGAGAAGGGGATGTGTGGGCATGGTCCCTGGGCTACCAAGTTGCATCCAGCAGCAGCAGCCTGAGGCTTAGACCAGAGGCTTTGGCACAAAAAGAGCCAGCACCTTGTCCTGTGTGTACAAAAAATAGGTTGAAACCATGATAGGTAGTGCTAAAAAGGGGATTTTGAGCATCCAGGGGAGGCACAGGGGCTGCTAAGGCCAGCCTGCAGAGTTGCAGGGACATACCTAAATTACAGACACCTGTAATGGAACTGGGACAGCACTGGAAAGCAGGAGATCTGTCAGTATAACACAAGGGGGATAAGCATCAGAAGCACAAAAAAATACTGTAACACCTCTGAGGACATTTAGGGGAGAAAGTGCTGGATGCCTTTTCCCTGCCAGCTGGGGGGTCCTGGGAGTGGTGGGGTCAGGATGCAGCTGGTTGACTCTGTGTTAGGGACTCTGTGGAGTGTGATATCTGTCAATACAAAGGGATGAGGGCCATGGGAACACCATCCCCACAACAGTGCCTGGTATTCAGCTACTCACTGTGCCTGCAGCACCTCAGTACCCATTTCCAAGCACAGGACAGGCCTGGAAGACCATGCAAATCTGTGGCATTCCTCTCCTTGCTTCCTAGCCGTTTTGGGAAGAGTTTTAAACTGCAGTGATTATTTTAAGCTGCTGTTTCTACACAAGCAATGGGAAATGGCAGAAGAAGCCGTTCTCCTGGAGCAGAGCTGTATCACACATGCCTTCTGCAATTAGCCTTTGCTCCCACTCCACCCTCCGAGCCTGGGATGCAGCTCACTTTAAACTCAGCTCAGGTTCACCCAGCACAGCTGGCAGCTGATCACAGCCGGTGTGAAACATTTTGTCCACGCCAGAAGCATGGTCTGGCATGCAACTGGTCCCTTGTAACCCACCCAGCACAGCAGTTGTGTTCAGCAGCAAGCTGGAGGTGCCCACTTTCCACCTGGATTTGTGTGACATGCACAGCTCTGACCATCACACCTCTGGCTGTTTATGTTTTGTTTTCTAACAGATAAGGTCCTGGAAGGGCAATTAGGAGCACATAAATACATGTACTCAATTTCCATGTCTGTAATTACCTGGAGGCCACTCTGTCTCTTGCCAGCCAAAGACAAAACACATGCTGGCAAGTGATGCAACTCACTGCATGACAAATGCTACAGGGAAGCCTTGCCCAGCAAACCCCTCCTGGAAATCCCCATTCTGGGGTAGGGCTGTGGTTTCCTAGCCCTTCTGGGGAAAATCCCTCTCCACAGAGACACAGCAACCCCCACAGCCTGTCTTTCTGGGAGCTCCTGACAGGCACAGGACTCCACAGCCCCTTCTGTTGAGCAGGGACCTTTCTGAAGCCTGTCAGCTGGGCAGTCAGATATCATTTTGCTGCAGAAGGGATGCAGAGCTGCGCTGCCAGGCCTTCAGGAGCCACACACACCATCATGCTGCTCTGCCAAGCAATGCCCTCCCATCTCTGCACGCCCCTGCCCGACATGTCTGTTCAGATGTAGACTCTCTCTGTGGCAACATCTCCTCTCAGCTCTGCCACCAGAGCTTTCCAAAGGGTCTGCTTAGCCCTGCTTTGCTGTAAAAGACCAAAAAGCTTTAAAACCTTCCCACTTCTGTTTTCTTCAACAAGCAGCAGCTCCGAATGCCATGGGACCAGGCAGCATGCTTTGCAATACAACTCTTGCCCTGGCTCTCGGGCAGTCCTTGCCCTGAAGAAAGGTCTATTTCACCAAAACTTCCTCCAAAGATTAAACACAACCAACAACTAAGAATAAAGTCCAAATAGCTGAATCCCACCTGCTACAGAGTCTAAAGGTGACTGTAAGGAATGGGCTAAGGTGGGGTGTTCCAGCAGCCCTCTTGTTAGAGGGTAGAAATGAGCCCAGACACAGACTTCTTGTTCATCACAGCATGAAAAGGGCCCTGGTTTATTCCTCTTTACCCCTCAGCCATCCTGACTCCAACCATTCACTGACTCTGCCTGCACCAAGCTCCTGCTGGAGCTTTCCCTTGCAGCCTCTGACTGCTGCTTATTTCCTGCTGAACTCTGACTGCAGGGATCAGTTTGCAGCCTCTGACTGCAGCTTTTACCCAGCCAGACTGTGACTGCAGGTTCCAACAACAGGCTCTGACTGCACACCCAGACTGACCTCACTGCAGGGATTCTCTCTCCCCAGGATCCTGCTTCTTCATGGTTTCCTCTTCCTCAAGGTTCCACCTCCTTCATGATTTCCCCTTCACCAGCTCCCAGCTCCCTCACTCCCTTTTATCTCACTTATCTTCATTGGATACAGCTGTTACTTATCAGGGGTGAGGTCACATGTATTCCCTTCTGCTACAGTGGGGCTGACAGAGGGGAGATGGGACCCTACATCTCTGCAATAAATGTAACTTTCACCATGAAACATCCACCCTGTTAAATGTCAGACTAGTGCCCTGCAAGTGTGGCTGGAGGTGCTTACACAAGCAATGCTGAGGTAAATGATAAAAAAACCCACCCAAAAAGCAGTGGTAGATAATTTTTGTGGACTGTTGATTGCAGTTAAAAATGAGTTGCATAATCACTTGGGAGAATTATGGCAGGGAATATGACAGAACTTTGATCATGTCTTTAAAAATAAATAATCTGAATTGATTAAATAAAATCCAGGCACAAGAAGACAATTTACTAACTGTGAATTGCTAAAAGCCAGGGGATTAGTCAAAGATAACTCTCATTTACCAAATGTGTTTAACAGAAGTACTTGCAGAAGATTGTTATGTGATACACTAATTGTGCATTTTATTCTGAAAATTGAATATGGAGATATTATTAAGAAATAAGTACAGCCCACAATAGGAACTGTCAGCTCTGCCAAGCAAAACTAAAATAGGTTCCCCCTTCTGTTCTTCAAACAGTTGTTTGCAATATGAACCAGTGAACAATCTGAGCTTTTCTCAAGGTTTCATTTTCTGAAGTCCAAAGCAGGGAAGTAAATCTCAGCTCTCTCCTGGACGAGACTCAAGACACGCACCAGCTCTAGCAGCTTATCTGGTTTCATGGAGCAAATCCTAGTGCAAAAGCCTGGCCTGTGCAATTAGGTGAAGCATGCTGCTGGGTTGGGAAGCAGTGGGAGATGGGGCCCCACCCCTTCCCACTGTCACTGCTGGCTCCTGGGTGAGCCTGGACACACCACAGGGACAAGGGAGCTCCCAGGGACTGTTTGCCACCCAATTATTTGTCCTGCTCAGCTCAATCACGCTCTTGACAGCACCTATGCCAGTGGAGAGCCTGCCCTGGCTGTGACAGGGAGGTGGGACTGCAGCAGCCACGGGCTGCATTAACCTCAGCCTCACTTCATTGCCAAAGCTGGCAGAGGTAGGACTTCAAAAATGGAATAACCCCTTGTACATTATCTGTGAATAAGCTGAGCCTCAGAAGAAAGACAAAGCAAGCCAGCTATCAGCCCACAGATGTCAGGAATATCTTTCCTTGCCCTACACTCAGGCTTAGACACAATTTTTTCCTGCTATTAAGTGCTCCTTTCCTCTGCCACGACTCCATTGTGGCCACAGCACAGGGAAGCACCAAGCAGCAGGAACAGAGCTAGCAGAGCTGCAGGGCAGCACATGCAGAACACAAGTCCATATTGCAATTGCTCACAGGAAAGCAATACCAAGACTATAACACAACCAGGAGCCAAAATAAAATATATGAAAGTAACACAGACGGTATGTACTCCTGCTCTGCTCACATATAAGAACAGCAGGGAAAGAAACAGCTGGCACGTGCAATTCCTTCTTACAGAAATCAAGCTCCTCATGAACTGCAGGCCTGGAAGTTTAAGTGGCTGAGCACTTCATTCAAGTGACAGACAGCCCCTTTTAGTCTTCATCAGCAGATATCCAGAGAGCTAACTCATAGACATAAAACAAATCTACTTAGGGAATAAATGTCTAAATAAATATGAGAGATGGGATGCTGATCTTTTAATGTTCCTCTGCAGGGTAAATAAAATTATGGGGTTTTTTCACTTCAATTCATTTATGCTATTTGTTTATTACTGCACGATGAAAAGGCTCAGCATGCCTACAGCTCACCAGCTCTTCACTCTGTCCTGGAGCAAGAAGTTCCCCAGCTAAGCTGAGCACTACAGAGAGGGCAGGTGGGCACACAGAGCCATGGTCACCATCAGCTGGGGACACAGATAACCCCAGGGTTGCACCAGCGACTGCCTGAAGCGTTTTTGGTGGAGGAAGAGGGAAATTACTGCAGCAGAGACTGAAACACTGGAGCAGGCTGAAGGAGCGTGCTGTTGCACGGCGACTTCACCCTATTTAAGTCTGAGAGAGACAAACAGCCTTTCTCTTAGTTATGTCCCATCTGCCACCTTCATTTGGCCATTAAAACCATTTTTAATATGATAAAAGGAGTAATACTGCCTGACTAATGAATGTCGAATTATCGGCGTAAATGTGCCAACATTTATTTATTTATTTGCCTCACCGAGAACATGTTCTCTTCTGTTTGGTTTTCTTCTTTAATGACTACAATTTATCATACTAACTAGGCCTTCCAGTTTGCTGAGTTTTGTTTCGAGTTTTGCTTTTTTGCTGAGACATCTGCGAGGAAGCAGATGCAGGTAAGAGAAGTAATAAAACTAATAAAAAAGCAATGGTAGCTGTCACCAAAAAGCACAAGGTGACCAAACCACCTTCAGTTACCCAACAGGGCCTTCCCTTCTTGTTCCCATTTGATGATTTTACTGCCTTCTTTCCACCAGTATTTTACGCTGCTTATGGCAGCCCTCTGCGAGGAAGGCTAATTCCTAATTTCCAAGTAATTTGCTTTCCCCAGCTCCCAGCAGGCAGCGTGAGGAGGAAGGAAAGCCGAAGCGGAAGAACAGCCTGCGATGAATTCGAGCCATGCACCGTGGCCCAGTCAGGGGTTGCAGGAGGCATCTGAAACTGCAGAGATGCCCCAGTCAGAGCAGGGATCCTGCCCTCACAGGAGGAGGATCTGCCACCTGTCCAAGGCGTCGGGGAACGCTGGTCCAGCTGCACTAAGGCTGTATCTATTTCAGAGCAAAAGCATATGTGTTCTCCCCACCTGTCACAACTGTGAAATGTATGGATAGCGTTTACTTCCGAGGCATTCGTCACCCAAATTAACAGGCAATCTGTTAGTCTGAGTGCAATTAGCACCCCAAACTTTACCCCAGACATGTCTGGTAGCTGAGTTTTGCTCACAGATCTTTCAGCAGCCTGCTGCACACTTTGAGTAAATATACGCCAATGTATGGAGTGGCAAGGCTGCGAAATCCCCAGCAAATTCGTTGTGAAGCCAAGCTCAGCACGCTGCTGGAGGCTTGGCTTTGCCTTTGCTACAAACTGTGGTGGAAAGTTCACAGTTTTAGAGACTGAAATTGAGCACTCAGCTCACCCAAGAGCCAGCAAACGGGATGAGTGAGTGTAACCCAACCAGCTGGGGCTGCCTCCCACCGCCTCTTCCTGCTGCCGGATTTAAACTGCACTGCTCCTGCCACTGACACACAGACACGCATCCTGGAACATGACATCAGCGTTTTTAAGAGGTACAGGAGAGCAATATGAGCAGTGCAAACCCTTATCTGTGCCATGGAGAGTACAATCACAACACAGACTGCAACAACACTGGCACAGGCGGTGCCTGGCCATTTCTACCCTGGCCCTCAGACCTTCCTTCCATATTACAGCCACATCATCCTCAGATGCCCACCTGGATTGCTCCTTTAGGGAGATATTTCTTTAATCATAAAGAATGTGAAATGCCAAATAACGACGGGCTTAAGTCCTTTGAACTCAATGTTCACCCTTCTCTCTTGTGGTTGCCAGCATGGCAACGAGGTATCTGCAAACCACACTGAAATATTCATTCACAAACCCAAAATTTGATATAAAGAGGACTGAGATAATGCACAACCCAAGCTCCCCAAAAGGAGTATAGCCTTCATCCATCACAGACTTCCCCTGGGTGCTGGAGATTGTTAGGCTCATAGCTCCAGTCTCATACCCAAAGTAGGTTTCACGTTCATTCAGCTATCTCTTTTTTCCCTTCTCTTAAATGCTCCACAAACATTGTCCCAGAGTTCTTCCCTCACTTAGTCCATAAATCAATCCCTATCTAGCATTTTATTAGGATTAGCTTCTCCAGCCCTCCAGTGCTTAACTGCACGATTCTCTGACCTTCCTAAACCCCACCTCACCTGCCCTGTACCTGCTGGCGTGAGAGACCTGCGAGGTGCCACCTTCCAGTGTCCCAGCTTTCTCCTCCACATCCTGGAGAAATCTAAAAGACTCACACTACAGAGCACCTGTCACAGCAATGACATTGCCCTTGTTCTCTGCACACCCCCGGCATTTCATCATCCTTTTCCATCACACTGGAGCTGCTGGGAGAGGTGCCTGGTTTTTTCCAGCCCAGCACCCACAGCTGAGGGAAGGAGAGGAGCAGCCTGCTTACCCTCAGGAAGGAGAGGTCTCTGTTGTGCTCGATGCTGGTGATCTCCAGGTTGCCCATCACTACCTCGCAGTTCTCATAGTACTTGCGCAGGGCCCGGTACTGCTGCTCCAGGTCAGAGAGGGAGCTCAGCTTGTTCTCGGTGCCAGCACACACTGCAAAAAAAACCCACAGCACAATCAGTCAGGCCAGTGTGGAAGAGGGGCACTGGAGCACATAAGGAAATAAAGTCTGTACACAGCGACGCAGGGCGTTGCAACAAAAATCTGCAATGATTCACAGGACGGGGTCATGCAAGTCATTGAGTGAATACTTGAATACTGAGCTGTAGAGACAGGAAAGTAGGGATACAGCCTGTGATCATCTCAGCCATTTAAACACCTCTCATCAAATGGGCTGAAGTGCTGGTGTTTACCACCAAATGCAGAAAGGCTGAAAAGGCAGAACTGCAGGAAAAAGGCCAAGCAGGCTGACCCCAGCACCCAAAGGGTCAAACCCAGGTCTCAGCAAAGCCCCACCAACTCCAGCAGTGACAGAATCAGACACTGGGCAGAGGCGCTCCCATCAGGGGCTGAAGGTCACACAGCTGGAGAGACCTGTGCCTCCAAGCTGACCTGGGTAATTCAACATTGTCACTATTCTGAACAGTATTTTGGACAAGCCAAGAGCAACCTGAACAGAAGACTTACTTACACCCAACACTGTTTTCCCTATCACTGTTCTTAAGATCCCAGCTCTTCCCGGCTTTATGCATTTAAATAGGAGAAAAACAACAGCAAAAAACACATTGTCTTTCCAGGAGTCCCCAGGCTGAATGCACATCAAAGATGTGTCAGGAAACACCAATTTAATACAGTTTTCAAAGGACACCCTTTAATATTACACCGCTCTGCTCTACATTTTGAAGCCCAGTTAAAAGCCACCACAGGCTCAGTATATCAGCCTGTTGTCATCATGCAATGACAAAAAAAAAGAAAGAGAGAGAAATACAGAAGCAGCATTTTACATTTCCACACATTTGCTCAGCCTGCCCAGACAGTGATGCTGCTTAAGCAGTCAAGTGTGGGGCTGGGCTGGTTTTGGTTTCTCTGCTTCAATGCACTTATTTTTCCACTTAATCAACAGCTTGGGGGTTGTTCTTATCTGTGAGCTAATTAATCTGGGTATATCTAAACTTTTGAAATGGGCATTATGTTATGCAAAACAGGAATGGCATTTCTGGAGCCAATCACCCTTCTGGATCAGATCAATACAAACAAAATTCTCCATGACTGGAGGCATAATCAGTAAAATTGGCTAAAATATACTCTTTTGACTGGTGCGGGCCCTTTTTTAAATACCAAAAGTAATTAGGTTTTTCACAGTACTACAATTATTGACTGTTTATTTACCATACTACCTTCCCCCTCCTTTTTTTTCCTCAATAGAACTTGGAGCAATTCTAATCTCTGTTCCCTCTTTGGTCTCTTTGCTGCAGAACTATTTGCACTTGTGCTGGGGCAATTTGAGCTTCCAGAAGCCTCTTGGCAAAGGGTTCAGGAGCCATGACCTGCTCAAAGTTTTCTCCCAAGGAAACTCCCTCTGCCCCAAAAAATGGCAGTAAAATCTGTTCCCACTGAGCCACGGGGAGGGCAGGCACGAGCCAGTTTCATTGCACACCATTCACAGGGTGAAGGGTTGATCAGATCATTTTTGGGTTGTGTTTCCAGAGGCTAAAGAGCACGGACCAAAGGTGAACAGGCACTGCAAGGGCTGCTTCTCCAAACAGGCATTGGGGTCTACACACCATAGGAAATGCTGGAGTATTATTTCTTTCTATGACCCGGTAAAAGCTGAATTTCAAAGTTCTCGCTACTGTCAAAAATTTGAAATATCTGACCTATGTTCATCATAGTGTGTTGAGGAAAAACGGAACTGCTTGGTTTGCTCAGGTTTTAAGACAGAAGCTCCCACCTCGTTTTGAGGCTTAACTTAAAAGCATGAACATTCCACAAATTTTAGATTTTCTGTAAAACCTTACCACTTAAGAGTAAATCATACCTAAACATTACTTTAGTCATAATATTTTAACAGCTGTTTTGGGAGATTCCCAAGATGGAAAGACATCTTGGGAATCTCCCATCATATTGGGACCTCACGTAGCTCTGGTGGACTGGGCACACTAGAAGGATTAAGCACTGCAGCTAGGAGGTGGCACATCTTTCTTTTGGAAATATAAAGCCCTGTCCTAGCTCATGTATACAGTTTTGCTCAGAAAACCCTCGAGACCTGCCCATGTGTGCTAACTCTTCAGGGAGACACATGCCTCTGCCTGTCAGGACACCTAAAAATTCTTGCTTAGCAGTTACAAAATGGGTTTGTGTGTTTCTTCCTTAAATACAGCAATATCCATTACGAGACTGATCATATTTCCAGCCAGGTAAGTATTGTTCTGTCTTGAGGCTCCCAAGGACTAATAAATACCTTCCGTTCCGTTTTGCAATCCGTGCTAAGGACCAACAACAGCTCAGGAAAAAAAGCAAAAAAATCCTGCAGCTCAGCTAATAAAGCTATACACTGCAACACTGATATTCCGTGTTGCACACCCATTAAACGTTTCCTGAAAGTTAATGCAGCCATTTGTTTGCTGTGAGGAGGCAGAAACACCTGGAGCCTGTTCTTGCAAGGGGATTCAGCTGGGTGAAGCCAGCCCAGATGTGAGCCAGGGTTACGAGTTTTATTTGACTGAGATTAATTTTGTACAGGCCAAACTGTACTGCAGTAACTACTCCCAGTTTTTGATATGGCTAGCAATCAATTCTTTTGGATTAAAAAAAAAAAACAAACACCAACAACACCACACTTAAAGCTAATTTAGAATAAATCATGCTGATCCTTTATCTCATAGCAATTCCAAGCACTTAATGCCCATCTTAAAGAGATGTTTCCTTCAACAAAAAAATTGGTCATAGATTGTCCCAAGTCAAGTCACATACCAAAAGTGATCGTCCTACATCAACTGAGGGGCACAGAAGTGCACTTTTTTTTCCACTGCTACCCAACCAGCAGTGCAAGCTGATGCAGAAACAGCACTCAGAGCAGGAGAGAGCTCTGACCTGCACAACAAGCTGAAGTCACAAAGCAAATTGTGGGCGCAATCACGCGTCATTAATAATCCATTATTACAATAAGTCATTAATCTCTCTCTCTCAGCTTTGTGATGTATGCTTTTGATGCACCTAACAGTCATGTCATATTCAAAATAAAAAAGAGGAAATTATGCCAGTCTTTAAGAAAAGCAGGTTAGGTCCTTCACTTGCAGGAGGAAGGGCTGGGACAGTACCTCCCATCCTTCACAGAGAATCCTTTAAAACACAGAGATAAGATATGCTCTTGGCAGGTTTTTCAAGGCAAATGACAATGAATGGGGTAAAAAGGCATTTCTGCCACGAGAGAGAAATGCTGCTGCCACGGACAATCCCAAAGGTGCTCCTGTTGGCCCACTGATGCCAGGAGCCTGACCTGGGAGGGACACTGGCCAGAAAGCAGGCTGTGAACTTAACAAGTTCTTAACAAGTCTCATGCCCTATTTTGAGCCATATGAGGCAATTTTCAACTGTTCCAGGGCAGAAATAATTGTTCTGGGTCTGATTTGCCAAGGTAGTTAAAAAGCACCAAAGTAACCCTGTGTGAAGTGGGAGCTGAGCAGGAGTCACACAGTCCCTCTGTCCCTGAGGTCAACACAGAACAGGAACATATCCCACTCACCTCCTGCTCCTCTCCTGGAACAGCAACAGGCATCTATGTGTTTTAGCAGCTCTTTAAAATTAAGTGCCAAAATAATATGTATTTGCAGGGATGTTCCAGCTCTATACAGGCATAAACACAAGCACAACAGAATGTATTTCCTTGTCACGCCATGCAAAACCACCATAATCTGTATTTCATGAACCCTCTTCAAAGCACTTTGTTGTATATCGTTAGGTGTATTGTTTAATACAGCCCCAGAAATGGATGAGCAGGGGGGGGAAAAAAAAAAAAAGAAAAAAAGAAAATCAAGATTGTGAGCTTTGACTGTTCTTGCAGCAGAACTTCTGCTGGTTTACCAAAAATACTCATTCCCTGCCTCTAACACAGGGCAAAGAGGAGCAGTTTAGCTGTGCCTCCAGTCTGAAGCTGCCCTCGTTATGGAGTATCTCTGGTCAGGTACTCTCTGCCTTGTTCAGGGGAAGCCTTCCATCTCCACCAGGGAAACCCTCCAGTGCTCTTCACACCCAGGAAAATCAGACTTCCCCTACATTCTGCCCAAGTCTGTGGGGGAAGCTCGAGTCTGACCTGATTTACTGACATGCCACCAACCCCTCAAAACCATCTCTCCACCTGATGCCTTAAGTTTTAGCTTTCATGTTTTCAGATTCTGTGCTGCCTAGGGGTGTAGTTCAGAGCCTCATATTAAGTGTCACTCAGCTCTCTTCACAAAGCAGGGAGACAAAACAAATCCTTTTCCTGCTGAAGACCAAGGACAACTTTCAGGCCCAAAGCCATAAAAAATGGTGGACTGAAAAGAGAAACAAGAAGGATGGGACCTCACAACCTGAAGCTGTAATTGGACAATTGAACCCCAATAATGCAAATGGACCAAAACTTATAAAAATGTAAAACTTCTTAACCAGTCAGCCATTTTGTTACCATTCTAAGTCCACCTTGGGTATAGCCCTGGCCAGGCTCCTGTCCTGCCCAAGGTGTATCCTCGAGGCTTTTCAATAAATATCTGCTTTATTCTCCAGCTCTGTCCAGTCTCCGTTCCCTTCCCAAGGCATCCTGCCTAACCATGCTCAGCCATTCCTGCTCTTCCCACATCCTGACAACAATCCTCACAGAGTGTTCATGTGCAGAGCCACCCACCACTAAGGTTATCCCAAAGCTCAAGGACATGCCTCTTCCATCTGGGAAGTCCCAAACCAGCAAAAAGCCAGTGGCCACTTCTCACCTGCACCCCAGTCACGGGGGATTTTGAGTGGGTGCTGCAGCAGAGCACTGCTTGGTCATCACAAAAGTGGATTACAGGCATTACTCACACATTCACATTCCACATTCAGTTGTTTACTTAATACCAGCTACCTAAAGTGACAGAGCTTCAGCTCCTAATGGCCCCAATTACAACAGTAATAATCCCCTGTTCTGAAATGAACTTATGTTTTTCATCAATATTCATGCACATGATTTGGAAATTAATTTTCCATTGACATTTTTTCATAAAACAGCCAAATCGTTCAAACACTCGCTTAAAGGTAGCAAATAATGGAGACATTTAAAAATGTCCATTAGATTCTGCTTTTTAGCCCATTATTTTGCTCTGCTCTGTTGATGATAAATCCATACGTTAAATTAAGAAATCACGCCTGCCTCCATCTAGTTCTGCTTCTTCCAATACTAATGGATTTTATAATCCTCCCAGCTCAAATTTTTGAAGGAGATCAACTCGTTCCATTTCTCATTCAACCCCTTTCCAGATCAGCCTGCATCTGGAGTACTAAAGAGTAGAATCCATTATCTCCACCACGGTCACCCCCACCTGAAATCCTGGCGTCTCACTCCTCTCCCAGAGCACACTCAAAGAAGCAGGGATGAGGCATCCTCATCGCTAACTCCAAGGGAGTTATCTCAAGCATCTGAATATATTTTCCTCTCAATCATAAAACATTTATTATTACCTCTCTGGCAAGGGTGCAGGAGAGCAGCGCATTTACCCTGCACCAGCCTCTGCCTGAAGGTAGCGCAACCTCCCTTTGTCAATCAGTTTGTCAAGCGGGCCAAAAAACAAAAAGGGAGGCTTAAATTCTTGGACTTACTGGTTTGAGGAATGTCTTTATAAAAAGGACCATCACACGTTCCTTCACCCCAGAAAAGATGAGCCCAACAAAAGCCATCACCTCCTCCTAACACATTCCTCTCCCGTACTTCCCACTTATTTACCTAATTAGCTGCATTTTTACAGACAGCACCATTATGAGGGTTTCTTAAAAGGCAGCTAACAAAGCTGTTTGTTAATAATTGCAAACACTCGTGGCAATTTGTTAAGACCCCCCAGATGGGGGGGAATACTCGAGCTCCTTAAGGAAGAACTAATTACCAGCGGGTGCCGCAGCAATCCCCATTCACTCCTTTCTGCTCCACGCTCTCAGCAGCAGTCTGGGCACCCTGTCACGTAGGCACACAGGAAGGGGAAACACACTTTTAATCCTTTCATTATTATTATTTTACAGTTCTCCTTGAATGAGCTGAATTTTCTTGCAATTAGGCACGTCCTAATGAAGCGAGGGCTGCCTGCACTTACAGTCCCGCAGATGTTTCCCGTGAGAAGGCAAAACACTCCTGGAGGTCAGCAGCCATCTTCCTGTAAACCCGGTGATTTGGGAGAGTGCTTTAGAATTGGAGCCTTTCTTTCCCTAGGTGGGAGACTGTAATGAAGGAGAGCATAATTTTCTCTGTACTCCTAATTAAAAGCTCAGCTGGCACAAGTGTTTTCCTTCCGCAAGGTCTGCTCTACACTAGAAAATTATCATCCCATCTGAATCCAGTTGCACGCAATCAACCCGGCTGCCACGAGCCCCTGGACAGCCACATGGCCACAAGGAGCTCAGCATGGTCACCCAGCTGCTGCCCAGCCTGTCACTGGGATGAGGTGACAGAGTACAGGCAGTACAAACACTTCCCCCATAGCATTTCATCTCCATAGCATGGAGAAGTGGTCCCTGGGTTGGATAGTACCAGGGACCAGAAGCATTAATGTCCTGAAATTTGGTCGCTAAAATCTCAACTATTATCTCAGACAGCCTTGTAGCTTTGTAGTCTCAAAGCTTTCCAGCACTTTCAGAAAAGTTGCAAGGATGTGTGTGTTACCAGCCTGGTCCCACCTCCAGGGGAGGCTGATCCTACACCACCTACAAATGGAAGCTCATTCCCAAATTTATGAACAGAAACAGCTGGGCACAGCAGAGACTGACAGTGATTGTGACTCCATCAAGAAGGATTAGCTATGTGTGATAACACTTTTCCAAGCTGATGGAACCCTCTTCTTGTGCCAAACTCTCCAAAATCCCTTTGGTGGATGGTATACAGCGTATTTTACTGATGTGCTTTCCTGTTAATACCAACCAAAAACCACCCTCAAAATGTTGACTGAATTTATACACCAACATTTCAAGGATATTCACTTGTACTGACCATGACATGCCATCACCAGCAGCTTGTTTTATGCCAGTACTTCCAGCATTATTTGTTTCTCTTTTAGTTATGGCACATCTATATTACGGCACAGTAACTGGAAAGGAAAAAAAGAGGAATAATGTTGTGCAGGACCTGTATCACACAGCTACCACTAAAAAAAGGCAGAAATTAATACAAGAAGTTTTACCAATGGCTCTTCCACCTCAAGCCTTGGTACCAATTTTTTTCTCTGTGTACTTCTGCACTTTTTCTCCCTACTCTTCACAAACAAACAAACAAACACACACACACACCTCTTTTCCTCATTTTGTTCTATTTGAGGGTAAATAGCCGCTTCTTAACTATAATGTAGGTACTGGACTTGACAAGCAATTAAAGCAAACAATTTCCACTCATCTAACTTTGCCAAATTAGTCATCTACCATCTGCTCTATCATCTGTCTCTCCTTGAGGTCTTGCTGTGAATCTGGAAGCACTCACTCTGACAAGGAGGCAGCAGATAAGCCTCCAAGCTGGTGGGGAAGCCGAGGGATGGAGGTGACAAGGGGGTGATACGTGGCACCGTGCTGCTGGCCACCACCCCCATCAGGATGGCTTTGAGGAGATGCTTGTGGGTCCAGTAGTCAAATTGGCAAGTTACCAGCACGCACGTTGTGATAGGAAAACATTTAAAATGAAAATATTTTTTTACAGCCACTTACGCGGCAGGGTAGCTTAGGAAGACTGTGGGATTTTCATACCCGCTGCAAAAAAATAACTTTGTTTATCAAAATATCTTCAGCATTTGCAGCTACTTCCAAACCAAGTACATAACCCAAACAAGCAATTAGCAGATGTTATCTAAGGAAGATTTGAGTGGTCTCTGCTCCCAGCAGCTGGCTTAGCTCAGGTAAGGCTGCATTTGAGACAGCAAAATCATTTTCAAGTAGCTCTGAAATACAACACTCCACTCCTCTGCCCTCCAGCTTCTTAGCACTGGCAGCACCTTCTCCTTTCACGAGGCTTCCATTTTGAGCTCCTTACTGGGCCTCCCAGTACAAAAGAAATATCCCCAGCATCCCTCTTCCAGCTGACCTACTCTTTCCCCCCAAGGAAATCCAGAGTGCAAATTAGTCCATGCAAACGTTGCTGCTCCGAACCATCACACAGAGGAGTCATGCTCTCTGGTGCTGCTGAAGAGCACTACAGACTAACTCTTCCTGCACTAGTTGGGCACTTGAGTGCAGCACCCAAAATCAAGTTTTTGATTAACTCTTAACGATGTGAACCAGAATTCTCCCCTACAGCTCCGAAGTACAGACCATCACCAATACCTCCTAAGACTAATAAGCCTGCAGATAAATGACCATCATGAAAGGCCACATCTTCTTCCAAGGGGCAAGCTGAAGGCATAAGAGTGTCCAAATATTGCTCTTCCTGCTTTCCAGCCTTCACCCTTCCCCAGTCCTGCTCCAGTGCAGCAGCGGCAGCCTACTTCCCTCTGTCACCGCGTCACAGTGTATCCTGTCTCCCTACCGGGGCAAAGTGGGGGAAATCCCTGCAGGTCCCAGCAGTGAGAAGGATTGTTTTTTTCAATGCCAAGGGAAGGAGTGGAGGGAGAATGATGGAGCACCAACCCACAAGCACCAGGGGAGCACACCCACAGGTGGGAGATGGGGGAGCCCAGGGGAACCAGGTCTGGTCTTTTGCGCCTTCAACAAAACACTAGCTTGGCGAGGGATGCCAGTAACATCTGCTGCGAGGTTGGACCCAAATCATTTCCCAGCTCCCAAACCAGGCTGCTTTGCTGGGACACAGAGGGCTCTTTCCCCCCTGGCAGAGGTCTCCAGGGGTGCTCGGCTGGCACAGAGCACTGCCCTGGTGGCCGCGTTCCCCGGCAGCTCCTGCCGCTCCGCCGGGACTCGCACAGCTCCCGACAGCCGCGGGCCTCTCCGCCTCCCTCCCTGCTTCTCCCCTCCGCAGAGGGCCCCCGAACACCGCCAGCACTCACTCAACTCAAACGCGTTTTAATTAACGCTGTGCAAACACGCGGAGCTTGTGCGCCTTCATTCAGCTCCCGCCCGGCTCCCAGGCTGGGAAATCCGGCGGGAGCGCCGGGAGCCGCCGCGGTGGGGACGGGATCGCAGCCCTCCCTGCCTTGCACAATATTGAACATTCATTGGCAAGGTGCTCCCGAGCCCTCAGATCCTCCTGAGCAGTATTTAAGCGCGGTTTATGTAAGAGCTGCGGCTCGGAGCGGGTAGGTGGGACAGGTGCTTTTATGTCCCCGCTGTAACACGGGTAATTAGCCACCACTAAAGCACGCAGCAAGAGGCGCCTCATTACGGCTTAAGCACAAGCCACTTGTGACATGCGAAAGGTATTTCCCCGAGATCGCCCACAGAAACCTTCCCCGCGTCGCATTAGTAATTATCACACAACCCAAATACTGCCTAATTAAAATGATTAAAGAAACCGTGAAATTTCAGCGCCTAAAGAAAAGGACTGCTTTGGTGAGAACAAACCTCCCCAACTTCACGAGGCAAAAATGCAGGGGGACTTAAGCAGTTGCTGGAAAAACATTTGGGAGTTAAAGAAAACCAGTATCTCGTGGGACACACCTGAAATGGCCAAGACAGGGTTCGGGTGTCCCCGTTACCAGGCAAGAACAGACCCAACATTTTGGAGCTGGCTTTGCCCAAGTGCTTCAAGGTGACTGTGCAATGCAGGAGAACGTGATGACAGAAATACCCCGTTTTAGCCAATACAAGCACATCTATTAAGCTGAGACTGAATGCAGTTTATTTTTCATTAATGAAAATAACAGGTTCTCAAGCAACACGATAACCTTGTCAAGCAGGCAGGAGAATCCAGCTCACACAAGACAGCTGAAATGGTAATTACTTGGACTTGGAAGCACTGCAGATGAGGGGAATGGTGTTGCAGTCGGAGGGAAAGGCAGGGGCTGTGCTGAGGCTGTTCTGACCCCCAGGTGGGCACCACACCTTATCTAGAGCCAAAACACCCTCTGGAATACACTCTAGGAACAGAAATACACAAAACACACTCTAGGAACAGAGACCACATCCTGGAGTCTGTGGGGGCCGTACCTGTTACGGTCATCAAGTCAAAGAATTAACGTGCTCTCTTACACAAGACTTCCTTACACCAAAGGTTCCATTTGCCTAATTGCCCATGGCTGCACTAAGTAATAAACCCCATATGTTTTATTAAAACAGGTGCTTTCACATAGCAGCTTACAGGCAGGAAAAGCAAACTTTCAGTAAATAAAGTCTGGGCAATAACCTTTTGTTTCTTCTCCACGCTGTGCGTAAGAACATGCAGCCCGGTGTGAAGGCAGCCTCTCCTGCACAGCCCATCCCTGGTGTGCTGACAACCTCACTGTACATGAGCAGAATATTCAGGGCAAGCTCCTGCAGCACTGAAGCTTCTGCCTGTTTTACCTGGGAAGGGGAGGGCTGCGTGTTTGAGTTCGAGGAGTTTCTCAGCGTGTCTCATAGATTCTTTAAAAATTAGCAAGGCAGCAGCTGAAATCACAGAGTGGCTTGTCCCTCTTCACACAGCTCCTCCTGAGCCTTTGTAAATGGTTGTGCCTCCCAAGGCTGGGGAGAGCATGGGGGAGTTCACACTGCACCTCAAATGCAGTTGATTCTCTCAAAGCAACTTCACCATCTCTAATTGCTTCCCTCACCCAACCTATTGCTGCACTGCACCAACCTAAGGCATGTTTATTTGTTATTTTTAGTTCTATATACTTTCAGAAATCATATCAGTAGGTGAGTTCTAACTAACCATACTTAGATTCAGGTATTATAAGTTCTTTACAGAACAGTTGGTTCAAATATACTCCCTGTTTAATACTTGCTGTTATTTCTGTTGGGCTTTTTAAATGCAGTTTATATATATTTTATAAATGTTTGGGTTCATTCCCACCTTCCCCACCCCAGAGACTGCTCTTAAACTTCTGTCCATTGATTGTGACAGTATCAATTTGTAAAGGTCAACAGAAAGCTTCTCTGACAGCTGAACTCAAAGTAATTTTTAAATGTGCTGTTTCTCTTCCCCTGCAAAGCAAGATGCCAGCACAATCAAACCCCAAGGTCTTTATTTCACAGGCCTGACCAGTGGCTTTGATAGGCTTTGGATCCCTGATGGCCACTGAACACTCCTTGGAAATACGAGCTTGTTTGAGGGTATAAAAAACAGCAACATCTGAAATGGCAGGTTTACAAACAGAAAGGGAAGAGAAAGAGAAAGGTTTATGGAAAGAACGACATTAATTTGCTGCTTCTCTGAAAACCTCTGCAGACCCTGGGTAACAGAACTCCAGAGATCACCACCCTGTGGGTTTGGCCTCCTGTATTCTTTTATCTACATGAATAACTTATGTTTTGCACTAAAAAAACCACAACCACCTAGCTAGTCAAGAAACAGACTATACTAAGTCATTTTGATGCTTCCTTCTGATTTTTTTTTTTTTTTGAGAGAATGGGTTATTTTATTTGGGATTGGGGTCAAAAGCCTCTTCAAAAGGCATCCACCCTTTCCCCCATGCCATAGTTTACTGAATATCTCACATTCATAACCACTTAAAGGAGGGCTGTGCAATTTATGGCATTGTTACACATGAAGAAAACCTGCCATAAATCAACGAAATCAGTTATATAAATGAGCATAAAAGTGCAGAGAAATGTCACAAGATAGCAATAAAGCATCTTCCAAATGGTAAATCCCGGGAGCAGAAGCACCATTAGTTTAGAATGCTCCAGTCAGCAACAGCAGGGCTAGTTTATCACTGGAGCCACGAATAGCAGCCCTGGGAGGAAGTTATAAGTGCAGGATGAGGGGGTTTACCCTGCAAACAGCCATAAAGCCTTTCACTGACTTCCCAGGTCCCAGCCCAGGCTGCTAGCTGAGATCTGGTGATTTCTCTGCAAACACTACCAGCAGAAGAGCAGACGTGCAGCAGCAAAATGCCAAGGAATTTGTTGGGATGGAAGAAATGCAATGCCATGTAAAACTCTGCAGCTGCCCCCAGAAAAGTGGTGGCAGCACCAGGAGGATCCATGGACAGGTTAAAGCTTCAGTTTGGTGCCACGTGGAGAAATGGCAGGAGAAAATCTCTCCTAGACTAAGTGTGGTGCAGAAAACTCCCACCCCACACACCCACCCGCGATGATTCTCCCAGGGATTCCCTTTCCACCCTGCTGGCTGCAGCAAGGCTTTAAGTGAGCAGCCTGGAGCAACCACCAGACTGTGCCCCTTGGGCTTATTCCTAAGGTCTGCACACAAGCCATTCCCCATCCTTTTGGACTTGGAGAAGTCCCAAGGTTATTCCTGACCTCTCATCCTGCAGAGGGGTAACCATTATCTCACTGTTAAAATAACAGCCTGCTGTGATTGCCAAAATCATCTGTTTTCTGGTTCTTAATGCAAGGCAAGGGGGACAAAAGGAGAAGACACAACAGAGGATAGGTTGCTTTTCTTTTGGAGACATGGATGACACATTTCTCACAGACCAAAAGCAGCCTCCCATTGCTGCCTCTCATGTGAAGATGACAGCATTTCTGCCCTAAGTCCCCCTCACCTGGCTTTATTTTCACAAGCAAACAGATGAATGCCAGGTGCCTCACTGCTCCAACCCGGGCAGAGAGCAAGCAGGCACGTTCCTCAGCAGCCTCACTGAGAAGAAAAGCCAGGAAGCAATTTTCCCAATTTTCCCTCTGCCAGCAGGCTGCTCCCAGGGTCCCCACTTCATTAATCCCTTCCTCTCGCTCGCTCCGCTCCTCGATCCCTTGAACCTGGGAGAGGAGAGGGAGGCAGGAGGGGGAGCACAGGGCACCTGCCATGTGATTCCTGGGCAAACCTTGTGCCGGGGGCTCTGGCCAAGGCCTTGTGTTTAAGTGATGCGGGAGCACGTGCGGCCGGAGCGGCTCCGTGCAAATTCCGCTGGAAAACGTCCTTGGAGCTGCCTGGCTGTGACGGGGAAACGGCAGCCAAGGGCAGCACAGCTCGTTTGATGGTAACCAGCCCACGGCCCCATCCTTAAACACACCCAGACCCTCCCCAAAAGCATCTCTCACAGGGGGCAGACACATTCCCAGGAGAAGGGATCCCTTGTTCTTCCCCCACAATACCGCGCTTGCTAAATGCCTTCGCTTTTCATCGCGTCCACAGAAAAGCACAATCCGGCTTGGGCTGCTAGGAACAGCTTAATTAATAACAATTAGCTGCAGCACGATTGTGATTCAGGTGGCATTCTGGAGCATGAAGGAGAAACTTGACGCTTTTGCCCGTGCGCACGGACGTAAGAAATTCCAGGCAAAGTTAATGGAAACTGAGTGGCTGAACAATGCCAAAATTCAAATGTACTGTAAAATTACTAAATTATTTCAATGTCACAGGAAGGCGTCGCACTACTTCCAGGATTATTAGCCCTTGCGGAGTTTTAATAATATTTGGTCAAATACCTCAGGAGCGCATCGCTGGGATATTATAAAACCACTGAGATAATTTAAAATCCTTTTATATTTTAGGAGAGGGTGGGGTCAAAATCCGTGATTACGAAACACAGGAGGCAACAGCCTGGAAAAGCTGGGTGCCAGCTCCATGCTCCCTGAGGCCACCTAGTCCCTGCCTGGTGGAGGATGCCTACGAGGGGGCCTGGCTGTCCCCTCCTTGTCAAGGAGAAGGGGAAGGACACTTTATGAAATTGCTGTTGTCTAAAGTGGTCGAAACACCTGCCAGTCACGGCAGGTTTGTTGGCCACGCTCCCCGCAAGGGGGGCTGCATCTGAGTGCCTCCACCTTAATTAGTGTCACCGCAGTCAGATGCAATTTGTGTTTAAACATACACGGGTAATAAGAAGACAATCCAAGTGGACTACTTTCAAACAACAGCAAAAAAGGTGGAGGCGTCAAAACTTTCTGTTGGAAATCAAGAGAAATTCTTGGCTGGGGAATGAATTGACCTGCTATTAACAGAGTCCTTTTGCCAGGCTGGCATCATCTCAGTAAAAACAAGCAAGCAAAGCATGAAGCGACTGTACAGGATCATGTTTTGAGAGCACAAAAAAGCACAGAAACATGCACCCAGCATGCTAGATGTGAGCATATGAGGGCATTTGTGCAAAGCAAGTTAGGCAGCCCATGACACTTCAGTGTGAAAACTGCACACAC
>VXBN01000662.1:18929-32367 GCA_013397395.1 Sinosuthora webbiana
CTGCCTTCTGGATTTCTGGGCGGAGGTGGGGGAAAAAAAACCTCCGAAGATAAATCAGCCAGAACATCCTAAAAATAACCAGGAACAAGTCTGGGGAGGGATTTAGCCGGGAGGAACGAGGAGAGTGAATGAGGAGCTGCAGAGTCTGAGACTGCAGAGAGCAGAGAGGTGGGAGGGGAGCACAGGAACCCCCGGGCTGTGGAGAAGAGGGGCCAAGGAAATCCATCCCGGCTTTTCCAGCCCGGGGGAAGCTCCTGCTGCAGCTCCAGGGGGTGGGAGGGGACACCTGGGGATGGGCTGAACCTGGGCAGGGCCTGGGAGCACCCTGGGGACACCAAACTCTGCCTGGGGACACCAAAGCCTGCCTGGAGCACCCTGGGAACACCAGACCCTGCCTGGGGACACCAAACCCTGCCTGGTGCCCCTTGGAGACACCAAACCCTGCCTGGTGCGCCCTGGGGACACCAAACCCTGCCTGGGGACACCCTGGAGACACCAAACCCTGCCTGGGGACACCAAACCCTGCCTGGTGCCCCTTGGAGACACCAAACCCTGCCTGGTGCGCCCTGGGGACACCAAACCCTGCCTGGGGACACCCTGGAGACACCAAACCCTGCCTGGGGACACCAAACCCTGCCTGGAGCACTTTGGGGACATCAAACTCTGCCCTGGGGACACCAAAGCTTGCCTGGGGACACTAGACCCTGCCTGGGGACACCAAACCCTGCCTGGGGACACCCTTGTGACACCAAAGCCTGCCTGGTGCTCGGTGTGAACAGGAGATTTTGGCTCTGGGGAGGTTCAGGATGGACATGAGAAGAAATTTCCCCATGGAAAGGGCTGTCCAGCCCTGGCACAGCTGCCCAGGGAGGTTTGGAGTGCCCATCCCTGGAATTGTTCAAAAATCCCATGGATGTGGCACTTGGGGACATGGATCAGGGGTGACCACGGTGGTGCTGGGCTGATGGTTGGACTTAAAGGTCTTTTCCAACCTCAATAATCCCCCAGTTGCAAGGTTCTCTTTGTTTGAGGAGCTGACACACCGAGGAACAGCCTCATTCTCCCTCTTTGCACCTCACAGCTCCTGCCTAAAACCTGAGAGAAGCAGAAGCTGAACTGAGAGAAACGTCCCTGACCTGTGTTCCCCAAATCAGAAATGCCTGGGGAAGGCTCCGTGTGTGCCCCTGAAGGCAGAGAAATCCCGATCCCTCGGGGGATGCAATGAGCCTTCACAGAACCACAGAATGACAGAATGACTGAATTCACAGAATTCACAGAATCATGGAATTCACAGAATCCACAGAATCACAGAATTCACAAAAATCACAGAATTCACAGAATTCACAGAATCATGGAATTCACAGAATCCACAGAATCACAGAATTCACAAAAATCACAGAATTCACAGAATTCACAGAATCATGGAATTCACAGAATCCACAGAATCACAGAATTCACAAAAATCACAGAATTCACAGAATTCACAGAATCATGGAATTCACAGAATTCACAGAATCACAGAATGTGTAGGTTGGATGAGACCTTCAAGATCATCGAGTCCAACCCAGCCCCAACACCTCAACACCTCCCCGTGACCCTGGGCCTGGGAGAAGCTCCTGTAAGGATCTGGGTGTTCAGGTTGGATTTCTGAGTCCAAACCTGCACAGTCCTTTAAGGCTTTAATGTTAATTAACCATGAGCTGCTCCAGTTTTAAAGGAGCACAACCCACTGACACCTCAGGCCTGGGAGTCCAAGGAATTCATGGAATTCCTGATTGGTTTGGGATGGAAAGGGCCTTAAATCCCACCCAGTGCCACCCCCAGGGACACCTCCCACTGTCCCCAATGTCCAGCCTGGCCTTGGGCACTGCCAGGGATCCAGGGGCAGCCACAGCTGCTCTGGCAGTTCCAGCCCAGCCCCTCCCAGGGAGGAATTTCAGCTCCCCCAGACCAGAGCTCTGACAAGTCTGCATCATTTGCCCGTTTCAAATTTGCTTTTTCAGCCTCTCAGGGTTTTTTCTTTGTTCCTTTGTTGCAGCAAAACCTCAATAGGAAACTGGGGTTGGCTTCTCTTCACCACTTGTTGCTTAATTTATCCGACAAAACCACCTTTTTTGTCCCCCCCCCCGGTCGGTGAAAACCCATTTCATCTTTCTTCAGAGGTGAATCTTAAACTTTTTTTTTTTAGCCAGAGACTCTGGCACTAAGAGACATTTCAAGGTGGTGCCCAGGCAGAGCAGAGCCCCAAATTCTCAAACACTTGAAAACATCAATTATTATTTTCCATCCTGATTTCCCCCCACCTTTGTTTGTCTCCTTCAGGGATGTGCAGGACCTGATGCTGAGTTGTCCAAACCCTGAGCTGGTTTAAATCCTCCTGAGCCACCCCAAACCCTCCCCACCCGTAGCACCAACACCCTGAAATCAAACGCTGCCCAAAAGGGAATTTCAGTTTCTCCTCCATCGTCCAATGGTGCAGCTTTAAAAACCTAAATCTGAGTGAGAATTTCCCCCTCACCGATTTTTTTTGGGAGCTGATCCAAATCCCAGCCTGGCTCCCTGACTCTGCAACCTCCATTGATTCCCTTAAAAACTTCAAAGTGGCCAAAACCCAGCAGGGTCCCTGCACCGGGAGGTTTGGGTTTTGGGCGGAATTCTCCCATCCAGGTTTTTGGGCGGAATTCTCCCATCATCCCTCTCGACCTCGAGTTGTTTCCAGTCCCCTCTCACCTCCCGCAGGGCCCTATCCCAGTTTTTGGGGGAGAATTCCACAGGTTTGGGTTGGTGCTGGCAGTGCCCTCAGGAGCCTTGGCTGATTCTTGCTCCATCCCTGGTTAATTATTGCTCCGTCCCTCACTAATTATTGCTCCATCCCTCACTAATTATTGCTCTCTCTCTGATTAATTTCTCTCCAAGCTGAGTTTTTGCTCAAACACTTCCCCTCCTGATGGGTGGCTGAGCAAAGGTGCCTCCTCCTCCTCCCTCTCGACCTCGGAAAGCTGAACAAAACCGAGGCCTGATGAAATTCAGAGGGGTTTTCCCCGCAGATCTCGTGATTTCTGGGCACATTTGTTACAACCTGAGGTGTTTCAGGTCAGTTCCCGGCTCAGGTGATCCGTGAAACAGCAGAAGAACAAACAAGATGAGGGTTTGGGGTTGTTTTTTTTTTTACAGCCCTGAAATGAAGGTTTTTACGGGGAGTTGTTTCCTTATAATGCTCCAAAGGAGGGACGTTGTGGTTCTACCCCAATGCCAGATTTGTAATTAACAGTTTTGTTAAGAGGTAGACGGTGAACATGGGTTGAGGATCTTAGAAGTCTTTTCCAGCCTCGGTATTTCTGATTCTGTCGCCCTCCAAAAGTGCCTTCAGCAAGCCCAGCCCCCAGAGGTTCACATTAAATATCAGAATTGGGGTTTTTTTTACCTGCAGGATTGGTCAGACATGGGAAGAAATTGCCCAGGGAGGTGGTGGAGGCCCCATCCCTGGAATCGTTCAAGAAAGATCCGGATGTGGCACTTGGGGATGTGGGATTGGTGATTTTGTGGTGATTTTGTGGTGATTTTAGGGTGTTTTTAGGGTGCTTGGGGTGGTTGGACATCCCGAACCCTCCCCACCCGTGGCCTGGTGAGGTCAGGATCACCTCTGTACACACCAGAGTTCATTTGATGGGAATGATCATTTAATCCTAAAAAAACTCCTTTCCCTAAGGCTGGAAAAGGCCTCGAAAATCCCCAAATCCACCCCCACGTTCACCCTACACCAGCAAACAGAGGGATTATTCCCTGTCACCCATCTGGCACTGAGGTGTAACCACAAAATCCCCGTTTTGGAGCTGGGCTGGAGGATCCTGGAGCTCTTGGCTGTGGCCTGTGGGAGAGAGAGATCCCTGCTGCTCACCCGGAGCAATTCCTGGAAGAAATTATCAGCAATTCCTGGAAGGGATGACCAGGAGAAGCTGATTCAGGGGACAGCAGAGGACAGCCGGGTGATTTCATCCCGAGCATCCCAAACCTGCTCCCGGGCTCCCAGCACCGCCCTGGGGGATGTGGGAGAACGGAATTCCAAGAATTCCAAGTTTTCTGCGCCAATGTTCAAGCTGGGATGTTTTTTTGCTGCCTCGAGGTGTGGCAGCTCAGCACAGGGGCAGCAGTGTGGGAATCACAGGGTTTTCACACCCCACAGACATTTTCTGCAAGTGAGGTCATTTCCATGGCAGGGTTTGTTCCCAGAAAACATCCCCGGTCAGGGAAAAGGGGAGAGATCATTCCAGTCCTGACTTTGTTCCATCAGCTTTGGGAGGGGAGTGAGGGGAATTTTTCCCAGTCCCTGCTGCAAAGGAGAATCCCTCAGTTTTGGACGTGGAAAAGTCTCCCTGAGCAATCCTTCCCCAGCTGGGGTTCAGGGCAGAGGCTTCCACAGCAAAGCAAAATCCTAAGGCGCCAGCATTATATCAATAAATAAATTATCCTATCAATAATCACCATCATTATATCAATAAATAAATTATTCTATCAATAATTACCATCATTATAGCAATAATTAAATTATCATATCAATAATTACCATTATTATATCAAGAAATAAATTATTATATCAACAATTACTATCATTAAATCAACCCATAAATAATTATATCAATAATTACCATCGTTACATCAATACATCCAAATTACATCATTACATCCAAAAAAAAAAAAAAAATCATGGAATGATCCCAAACCCTCACTAAGGTCCCTGTGCGGCCACGCTGCAGGACCTTTGTGTCCCCATTTTCCAGAAAAAGCAACTTGTCATTCCTGAGCCCGGGACCCCTCTGTCCCCCTCCCTGTGACCCCCCCAGCCTCAGCACGGAGCTGATCACCACAGCAAGGGGCCGGGCTGCCCATCAGAAAACCCCCAAACCTGTCAGAAAACCCCAAAACCCGTCAGAAAACCCCAAAACCCCATCATAAAACCCCCAAACCCGTCAGAAAACCCCAAAACGAAGCAGCAGGAAGGTTCTGGGTGCCATCCATCACCACCCTCGGGACACATCCACAAACACCCTGTTATAAGTTTATATTATAAAGTTGGCTTTTTGCGAGGTGTGTGCCGTGTGATTAATAACGTCGTGGTGACGATATAAGTTTTTATTTCTGCTATTAGTTAAAAAAATTAAGCACAGTGGTAGTAGTTGATACAGTAGCTGCTTACACTGTCTGTTTGGCTGGGATAACACCCAGTGAACACATAAAGAAGACCCTGCCATTGATATAATATGATTAAACTGTCTGTTTAATTAAAATAACACCCGGTGAACANGCTCTAAAAAGGCAAACCCAAGGAGGGGCCATGCAAAACAGCTCCTGGAATATGGGAACGAGTTTGTGGAAAAGTTGGAATATTCAACCAGACTGATGCAATAGAAAGGGTATTTAAGGAAGGCTCTGAAATATCAGGTTGTGGACTTGGCTGAATGCCAGGTCACCCCGCCGGCCGTGCTTTGCTTTTTTTGTCTCCTTATTGTCTTATTTTTTATTATTAAACCTATTTCTTAAAATTTACCAAGAAAGCGGACCTTGTTTTTTCACAACCAGGGAAAAAAAACCGGGATAAATCACAGCCGGGAATATTAACACAGGATTTGCTCAGCCACAGCCCTTCCCTGCCTGCCACGGGATGAATTCTCCTGGAAACGCCTCCCTGTTTTATGGGATAATCACCTGGCACCCGGGTTGGGGCAGTTCCCAAAGGGAAAACCCCAAATCTTCCCTCTTTTTTTCCAGCCCTGAAATGAAGGTTTTTACGGGGAGTTGTTTCCTTATAATGCTCCAAAGGAGGGACGTTGTGGTTCTACCCCGATGCCAGATTTATAATTAACAGTTTTATTTAGAGGTAGGAGGTGAACGTGGGTTGGTGGCTGGACTTGAGGATCTTAGAAATCTTTTCCAGCTCTTCCCTGCTGCAGCATCCACAGGCACAAGGACAGGGGGACAGGGACAGGATCCCAAAATCCAGCCCTGGGATAGACACGGGGCACAGCCCGTGAGTGCTGTGCCCCCCTCGGGAGGGATGGTGGAGCAGCAGCCCCTAAAAATGCCTTTCTTAGCTCTCCCTGCAGTGGAGATTTCACTGGCAGCCAGCTAGCCGAGTGATTTTACGGAATATTTTATGGAATATTGTAGAGAGTTTTTTTACAGAATACTTTACAGAAATTTTTAGGGAATTTTTTAATGGAATATTTTATGGAATATTTTTACAGAATTTTTTTACGGAGTTTTTGAGACTATTTTATGGAATATTTTGCTGAATATTTTACAGAATATTTTTACAGAATTTTTAGAGAATTTTTTGGAATATTTTACGGGATACTTTACGGAATATTTTACAGAATTTTTTTTCAGAATTTTTACAGAATATTTTATGGAATTTCTTACAGAATTTTTTTTTTGAGGCTTTACAGAATCTTGGAAGGGTCCCACATGGATTGGCAGCTCTCCAGTGACTGGCCCAGGCAGAGATGAAAACCCCAATTCTGGCATTCCCAGCACCGTGCTCTGCCCAGCTGGGATCATCCCGGGCCTTCAGCAGGAAAATCCCAGCCCGGTGCATCCCATGGATCCACCTCACCTGGAGTTGTCCCCTCCCCTGCAGGAGCCAGGCCAGCCCTGGTGACCCTGCAGGGCACAGACACGACACAGCAGGACCCTGATCTGGCAGGAGTCCAGATTTCACTTCCCTTAAAAACCCCAAATGCCCCTAAACCCACCTGAGAGTGGCTGGGCTACAACTGCCACATCCAGAACAGAGAATTCAATGGGAATTCAGTGATCAAACCTCAGCTTCCCCCAGTGCAATTTAACCTCTTTTTTTTTTTGTCCTCCAGCCCGTGGGAGGCGAGTTCCACCAACTTCCAAAGGCCCTACCGGAGATTTCCGCAGAAAATCCCTGCCCTGCTCACCCTCCCCGCCCCACAAACCAAACAAAGGCCGCCCTTGTCGCCCGGGCTGCTCCCCAGGGGGGCACAGGGACACGATTTCAACACCCCCCAGCTCCTGTTTCAGGAAAGACACGGAGCAGAAGGAGATTTTATTTTTTTTTTTTTTTTTTGAGGCGGTGACGCGAGAAGGGCAGAGCAGAGGAAGCCGGCCCCGCTATAATTAGAAGTTTTTGCCGCCCCCGAGGGCGGCTGCTCGGCCCACGCCTTTCATCACGAGTGGGTGCTCGGCTAAATTTACCTCCTGTCAGAAGGGTTTGACTCGAGGCTGACACAGAAAACCCCTCCAGGATGTGGTGAGCGAGAGGGGAAGTTCACGAGGTGCGGGCGCTAACTGACATCGGGTTGGAGGCACAAGCTGAAACTCAGATGATTTTTGGGTTTTTTGTTTTTTTGGTTTTGTTTTGTTTTCCTGCGTGCGAGATACTCGTTTGAATAGAATTAAAAAAGAAAAAGGAAAAGGAAGAAGAGAGAGGCGTTCTTCAGAGAGAGAGAAAATAAGCACAGTGGCAGCTCTGGGGTGGCTCTGGTGTTCACTGAGCAATGAATTCCCTCAGCACAGCCCAGTCCTGGTGCTGGTGGGGGAAAACCCCACTGTGCCCACCCTGGCACAGAGCTGAGCCAGCCTGGGCACCCAGGTGACCCCAGAGTCCCCTCCCTACACCCACAGTCCAGGATGGACTTTGCTGGTGCCAAGGACACTGGGAGAGGCTCCTGATGTCCCCAAGAGCTCTGGGGACAGTGGGAGCTGCTTGGACGGGGTTTGTTTGATCTCTGATGGAATATCCTGAGCTGAAGGGGCCCACAGGATCCTGGATTCCAGCCCCAGGCCCTGCCCAGACCCCCCAACAATCCCCCCTGGGCACCCCTGGAGCGCTGTCCAAAGGCTCCTGGAGCTCTGGCAGCCTCGGGGCCGTGCCCATTCCCTGGGGAGCCTGGGCAGTGCCCAGCACCCTCTGGGGGAAGAACCTTTCCCTGCTCTGCAGCCTGAGCCTGCCCTGGCCCAGCTCCAGCCGTGCCCTGGGTGCTGTCCCTGGCCCAGAGCAGGGACTGGAGCTGCAGATCCCTGAGCTCTGCCCTCAGGGTGCTCTGCTCCAGCTGGACACACCAGGAACCCTCAGCTGCCCCTCCTGTGGCCTCTCCTGGCCCTTCACCCTCTCCATGTCCCACCTTTGGACCCTCTCCAACATCTTCAGGTCCTTTTCACACTGAGGCACTCAAAGGTGCCCCCAGCCCTGGAGGTGAGGCCGCACCAGCCTCCAGCAGAGCAGCACAATCCCCTCCTCTCATTCTCTTGTCCCTGTTTTTCTCTTCCTTCTCCCTCTCTCACTGACTCTCTGCCCTCCAGCTGATTTCCAGGTGGAGTTTGAGGCTCCCAGGGCCGATTCCTGAACCCCTGAAGGGATCCTCAGCCACCCAGGCTGATCCCTCTGCTTGTTTTATCCCACAGGACGAGCTCAGAGCTGACCAAGGAGCTGAACCTGAGGAACAACTTCCTGAGGCTCTCCAGCGGAGAAAAAGCAGCCGATAAGTGACCCCACAGTCACTTGGGCGATGTACAAAACATCTGCCAGTGACAGAGGGGGAGGAAAATCCTGGGAGAACATTAGGGAATTCCCAAATTTCAGTGCTTCCACACACAGCAGAGACTCCCAAGGGAGGAGGAGCACGCTCCATCCCTGAGTGGCCGGAGCAGGGATTGACATGAGGTGGATACAGAGAAAGAATTAATTAAAAACAAAATAAAAATCGCACTAATTCACATTGTTAATGTCTGAAACAAACCTCAGCACTTTGCAGTGCCACCTTTGCCATGGCCAGGGCGAGGCTGGATCCAGCAGGGCACCCTGTAAATTCCCTACAGGGCACCCCAAAAAGCAGCTGAAGTGACCCCCGGAGTGCTGCCATCACTCAGGAGAGATCAAAATTAACAACAGATTAAAAGATAACCTTGGCTTCACTTTTGATGTTTGTGAGTTCATAATTCTCATCATTTTCCCAGTTTTCTGTCCCACAGAAAGAACAATTCCACTTGGAAAACCTGTGGCCAGCCCTCAACCAGCCAGAGAAGATTGTGCAGCCTCATACACACAGAATTAAGAAGCCCTGGAAGTCGCAGTGCCTCGGATTTGTTCATAATTCAATTAAAATCAATGAGATCAGCAGAACTTGTTCATTTTCTGCTTTTGTTTTCATCTATCTCGGCCTTCCCGGATCTGTCAGGATGCCAGGAAGGGACATCACAGATCCCAGTCTTTCCAACCTCATTCCTGCAAGGCCAGGGAGACAATTCTGGGCAGGAAAAGCATCACTGGTGCCCTGTGCCTCACTGTCCTCAGCTCCATCCCCAAAAGCACCACGCTGGGACCTGCAACTGCCACCTCCGAGCTGAAACTCAGATTCCCCCAGGAACCTCCATCCCAGGCAGGGAATTCTGGCTCATTTTCCTGCCGTGTCACTGTCCTGGGTTGCAATGCAGGATGTCACCAGGGTGTGTGTTCTGCCAGCTGCTGAAACCAGTTTTTTGGTTCAGTTTTTTGGGGAGGTGTTTTTTTCTTTCTTTATCCCTTCCAGGACCCATCCTCCCCCCAGGGGATCTCTGCTGTCCATGGGCCATCCAGGCTCACTGCAGGGCTGATCCAATCCCATCATCCCACGGGGAGAGGCTCCACCCAGGGGGAGGAGCCCAGCATTCCCGCCTGGATCAAAGCTGGCATTGAGAACAGCAGCACAGCCTGTGTGCACTGGATTCCCAGAGGGAGCCCGGCCCCATCTCAGCCCCACTGGGCCCTTCTCCAGGATCATCTCTGCTCCAGCAGAACCACAGCTGGGCCTGCAGGAGGACTTGGCTGGGCTGACACCGACAGCCTGAGCAACAGGGGGGCAGGGCGGGTTCTGACCCTGCCAATGTTTCTAGCATTTTTTGATTGCTTTTTGGGTTTTTTTATACTACTACATTTGTATTTTTAATATTCCCAGTAAAGAACTGTTATTCCTGTTCCCAAATCTTTGCCCGAAAGCCCCTTAATTGCAAAGTTATAATAATTGGGAGGGAGGGGGTTTCCATTCTCCATTCCAAGGGGAGCTCCAGCTTTCCAAACCTGTCTTTCCAAACCAGGACAGACACTCCAAAGGCACGGCCTTCCCCACATCCACGCCCTGCAAAGCGTCCCCAGCTGCTTCCCAGCTCCTGCCCTTGACAAAATTCCATCTTGACACGCAATCCTGGCAGTTCCAGCACCTCCCTTCCACCTCCTCCCTCTCCAGGGCACCAAACTCATCTCTGCTTTCAAGGCCACCCCCAGCCCGAGCTGGCACTGCTGGATTTGCTGTCCCAAGGTCAATTGCCTGTCTCCAGGCCTGGATGTCAGGAAATCTCCACTGGTAGCACCAAAATCCCTGGATTTATATCTCCTCCTGCCTGGTGAAATCAGGGTTTTTCCAAGGTGGAGCTGAGGATGGGCCGTGAGTTAAAAACAGAGAGAAAAGAGACAGCACAGGTGTGGTCCCCTGGCAGTTATTTGTAAATAACATAACATAACATAACATAACATAACATAACATAACATAACATAAAATAAAATATCTTTTTTGATATATTTTGGTCCTGGGCAGGTTCAAAAACTCAGCTTTATCTCAGAAATAAGATTCCAGGAAATTCTCAGTACCCACCATCCTCTGGAGAGATTTGGAGACGGAAATTAGGGGGAACAACACAAAATTCCCTGTGGAAAGCTCTACAAAGCCTCTAAAACTCTGCAAATCACCTTCCTCACACGCAGCACCTTTCCCTGTGAAGGAGACGATTTTTCTGTCCTTCCATGAGGTGCCTGAGGTCTTTGGGAAGTGTCTGGGCTGCATTTTCCCCCTCTCAGCACGGCTGGGGACACGGAATATTCCCTGTCCTCACCCGGCCTTGGGAGGAGAAGCTGCACGAGGATAAAGGGCCCAACCCAGGAATTTTAAGGCCAAATCAGATGCGAGCAGAGGAGTCATTTGAGGGTTTCGGGTTTACCTGGGAGGCATCAACCCCTCCGCGTTTTAATTAGCAGCGCCTCATCAAGCTTCACCTCAAGCTACCTGGAAATCCAAGGCCTGGAGGCGCAGAAATGTTTGCTGAGGAGCACCCAGGAGGGCAGGGAGGGGCAGGAAGGGAGATAAATCCCCCAAATGCTGGGCACGTTCCCAAAACCCTGGGCTGGCAGCGCTGTGGGGCTGCTTGGATCGGGATGCAGTGGTTGGGGGTTTTTTGGCTCCCCTCAAAAGTCTCCGGGCTCGGGGCTTTCCAGCCAGCAGAAAGCTCCAGGGCTGCTGTGTCATCCCAAAAAAAAAACCAGGATACAGGTGGAAAGGAAGATTTCCAGGGCATCCATTTGGCAGATAAGCATCAGGCCGTGCCTCGTGCAGCCTTTTCCCCATTTTCCTACAGGGCTAAATTGGAGTCACAGCTCCCAGGAGGAGCAGCCTGGGAAGGTTTGGAGCACTCTGCCTTCGAAAGAAACACTGAGCTGGTTTATTTCATTTTATTTATTCTGATTTTGTGCTGCACGCAGGGTAATCCGGGTGTCAGAGAGACGGGGAATTCACCCCCCAGCACAAACTGGGGCTGGAATTGAGGAAGTCCCACCACAGGCACATCCCCGCGGCCTCGGGGCCCTGCCCTAATGAAATCCAAGGATCTTTTAAGATCCAAAAAGTCAGAAACCCAGGAAATTGCACAAAAAGATGGAGCTTCTCAACCGGAAAATTGATTTGTGCTTGGAATTCAAAGCAGGTCGAGGGAGGTGATTCCCCTTCTCTGCTCTGGTCCATGAGAGCCCACCTGGAGTGTTGGGAACAGCTTTGGGGTCCCCAAGACAAGGAGGACTTGGGATTGTTGGAGAAGGCCGGAGGAGGCCACAGAGCTGATAAGGGATGGGAGAAATTCCCTGTGGGAGAGCTGGGGGTGCTCCCCTGGAGAGGAGAAGCTCCAGGGAGAGCTGCGAGCCCCTGGCAGGGCCTAAAGGGGCTCCAGGAGAGCTGCAGAGGGACTGGGGACAAGGCCTGCAGGGACAGGACACAGGGAATGGCTTCCCAGTGCCAGAGGGCAGGGCTGGATGGGACATTGGGAACTGGGAATTGTTCCCTGGGAGGGTGGGCAGGGGCTGGGCTGGAATTGCCAGAGCAGCTGTGGCTGCCCCTGGATCCCTGGCAGTGCCCAAGGCCAGGCTGGACATTGGGACAGTGGGAGGTGTCCCTGCCATGGATGGGGTGGCATGGGGTGGGATTTGAGTTCCCTTCCAAAAACAGCCAAAAAGGGCCACAAATCCCGATTTTCAGGAGCTAACAACCACCAGGATGTGAAGCGAGAAAAGAGTTTCATTCCCCCTTGACCAGGTTTTTGTAACTCTCTGAGCCAAATTCTGGCTTTCTGCACCCACAACAAGCCACAAAACCAGCCCAAAAAAGGCACAAATCCTGATTTTTCAGAAGCCAAAAACCACCAGCATTTGGAAGAAGAAGAAGAGTTTCAATCTTTCTTGACCACGTTTTTGTACCAGTGAACATCTCTCTGACCCCAATTCTGCCTTTCTGCACCCAAAATAAGAAGCCACAAAACCAGCCCAAGAGCAAAGACACAAACCCTGATCTTTAGAGGACAAAACCACCAGGATTTTTAGGGAGAAAAGAGTTTCAAATTTTCAAACCACCACTGAAAAGAATTTCTCCTGGAGAGATTTTTTAATGGTGAAAAACTTCCTAACCCAAATTCTGCCATTCTGCACCCAAACCAAGACGCCACAAAACCCATCTGATAGTAAAGGCACAAATCCTGGGTTTTTGAAGACAAAACCACCAGAAGTTGAAGGGAGAAAAGGATTTCAGTCTTTTTTGAGAAGATTTTTTAACTCTTTGAGCCAAATTCTGCCTTTCTGCACCCAAAATAAGAAGCCACAAATCCAGCCCAAGAGTAGAGACACAAACCATGATTTTCAGGAGCCAAAAACCACCAGGAGTTGAAGGGAGAAAAGAGTTTCAATCTTTCTTGACCACATTTTTGTACCAAGGAAAAATTCTCTGAGCCAAATTCTGCCTTTCNACCCTGATTTTCAGGAGCCAAAACCCACCAGGAGTTGAAAGGAGAAAAGAGTTTCAATCTTTCTTGAGAAGATTTAACTCTCTGAGCCAAATTCTGCCTTTCTGCACCCAAAGCCCAAAACCTGCCCAAGAGCAAAGAGACAAATTCTGATTTTCAGGAGCCACACCCCAGGATCTGAAGGTGCTCAGGGTTTGGGTGTTTGGGACTCACAGGGATCCACAGCCCAGGGTGGCCCCACCGGATCCACGGGAGCAAATCCCAGTAAAACTTCCTGGAGGGGAATTTGCTAAAATCAAAGTCTACTGGAGATTCCCAATACCTGGCAAACGTCCAAGTGTGTCTTGAGTTATCTAACCAATAAAAATGTGTATTAGATTTCATC
>VXBN01000662.1:32802-49575 GCA_013397395.1 Sinosuthora webbiana
AGCTCAGAATTCCAACATCAGCAGCACCTGGAGCTGCTGGAGAGAGCCCAGAGGAGCCCCCGGAGCTGCCCCAGGGCTGGAGCCCCTCTGGAGCCAGGCTGGGAGAGCTGGGGGTGCTCCCCTGGAGAGGAGAAGCTCCAGGGAGAGCTGCGAGCCCCTGGCAGGGCCTAAAGGGGCTCCAGGAGAGCTGCAGAGGGACTGGGGACAAGGCCTGCAGGGACAGGACACAGGGAATGGCTTCCCAGTGCCAGAGGGCAGGGCTGGATGGGAGATTGGGAACTGGGAATTGTTCCCTGGGAGGGTGGGCAGGGGCTGGGCTGGAATTGCCAGAGCAGCTGTGGCTGCCCCTGGATCCCTGGCAGTGCCCAAGGCCAGGCTGGACATTGGGACAGTGGGAGGTGTCCCTGCCATGGATGGGGTGGCATGGGGTGGGATTTGAGTTCCCTTCCAAAAACAGCCCAAAAGGGCCACAAATCCCGATTTTCAGGAGCTAACAACCACCAGGATGTGAAGCGAGAAAAGAGTTTCATTCCCCCTTGACCAGGTTTTTGTAACTCTCTGAGCCAAATTCTGGCTTTCTGCACCCACAACAAGCCACAAAACCAGCCCAAAAAAGGCACAAATCCTGATTTTTCAGAAGCCAAAAACCACCAGCATTTGGAAGAAGAAGAAGAGTTTCAATCTTTCTTGACCACGTTTTTGTACCAGTGAACATCTCTCTGACCCCAATTCTGCCTTTCTGCACCCAAAATAAGAAGCCACAAAACCAGCCCAGGAGCAAAGACACAAATCTTTAGAGGACAAAACCACCAGGATTTTTAGGGAGAAAAGAGTTTCAAATTTTCAAACCACCACTGAAAAGAATTTCTCCTGGAGAGATTTTTTAATGGTGAAAAACTTCCTAACCCAAATTCTGCCATTCTGCACCCAAACCAAGACGCCACAAAACCCATCTGATAGTAAAGGCACAAATCCTGGGTTTTTGAAGACAAAACCACCAGAAGTTGAAGGGAGAAAAGGATTTCAGTCTTTTTTGAGAAGATTTTTTAACTCTTTGAGCCAAATTCTGTCTTTCTGCACCCAAAATAAGAAGCCACAAATCCAGCCCAAGAGTAGAGACACAAACCCTGATTTTCAGGAGCCAAAACCCACCAGGAGTTGAAAGGAGAAAAGAGTTTCAATCTTTCTTGAGAAGATTTAACTCTCTGAGCCAAATTCTGCCTTTCTGCACCCAAAGCCCAAAACCTGCCCAAGAGCAAAGAGACAAATTCTGATTTTCAGGAGCCACACCCCAGGATCTGAAGGTGCTCAGGGTTTGGGTGTTTGGGACTCACAGGGATCCACAGCCCAGGGTAGCCCCACCGGATCTATGGGAGCAAATCCCAGTAAAACTTCGTGGAGGGGAATTTGCTAAAATCAAAGTCTACTGGAGATTCCCAATACCTGGCAAACGTCCAAGCGTGTCTTGGGTTATCTAACCAATAAAAATGTGTATTAGATTTCATCTGTTGAAAGCAGTTGGGGAGATTTTTTCTTTATCTCTTGTAACCCCAGGGGAGGGGGCGGTGCCTTCTGTTCCTGGGCAGCTGTTAAAGCAGCTGGGGCCGGGTTCTTTATCCCTTCCAGGACCCATCCTCCCCCCAGGGGATCTCTGCTGTCCATGGGCCATCCAGGCTCACTGCAGGGCTGATCCAATCCCATCATCCCACGGGGAGAGGCTCCACCCAGGGGGAGGAGCCCAGCATTCCCGCCTGGATCAAAGCTGGCATTGAGAACAGCAGCACAGCCTGTGTGCACTGGATTCCCAGAGGGAGCCCGGCCCCATCTCAGCCCCACTGGGCCCTTCTCCAGGATCATCTCTGCTCCAGCAGAACCACAGCTGGGCCTGCAGGAGGACTTGGCTGGGCTGACACCGACAGCCTGAGCAACAGGGGGCCAGGGCGTGCTCTGACCCCGTCAATGTTTCTAGGATTTTTTGTTTGTTTGCTTGTTTTTGGTTTTTTTGTACTACTACATTTGTATTTTTAATATTCCCGGTGAAAAATTCTTATCCCTATTCTCAAATCTTTGCCTGGAAGCCTCTAATTGCAAATTCATAATTGGAAAAGGAGGGAGGGGGTTTCCATTCTCCATTCCAAGGGAAGCTCCAGCCTTCCCTGGCACACACCTGCCTTCCCAAACCAGGACAAAGTGACATTTCTGTAAAGGGATTTAAAGCAGATTTAAGGGTTCAGATCGGATCCAGCTCCTTCCCAAGCCTGTAATCCACAGCAGGATAACAGGGAGAGGGGAAATGAGGATGGGGGAATGTGGGAGAGCTGCTCCTGGAAGGATCCCTGTCCCTCAGTGTCTGAGCCCCAAGGAGGCACTTTGGGCTATAAATAAAAGGTAATGCGATCAACACAGGCAAAACCAGATTTAAAAGTCAAAACAGGTAGAGCACAATTCCCACAGGCTGGTGAAAAAAAAAAAAAAAAATCCATCACCCCAAAATCCACCAGCTGGGAATAGAAAAACAGCATAAAAATGTAATTAATATTCATTAAAAGTGGGGAAATGGCACGTGGTTTAGAGGGGCTCAGGGGATGTGCAGCCCAAAAGAATTCCCTGGAATTTTAAGCATCCATTTAGGCCTGGCTTTAGCCTGCTGGGAGAATTCTGTCCTGGTTTTGAAAGGTTTTACTGCGCGGAGCAGGGAGCGAGGAGGGATCAGGGACTGTGGCAGAAAAGCAGATTGATGTTCAAGGGACAAGTTCTTCACAGAGGGTCCAAAACTCTGCAAAAACTCATGCAGGGAGTGCCTTAAAATAAATATAAAATATGAAATGTGGAATATCCCATCCCTGGAAGTGTCCAGGGCCAGGCTGGATGGGGCTTGGAGCAGCCTGGGCTGGTGGAAGACGCCCCTGTCCATGGCAGGGGTGGGATGAGGGGATGGAGATTTTTAGGTCTCTCCCAACCCAAACCATTCCATGATTCCACAAAAAAAAGGGGTCGGCAGAAAGTATTCCCTGAGTGTTGTCCCATTAAAAATTCGCATTATTTTGCTGAACTCTGGAGTAAAAGATGCACCACAAAGCACAGATAAAGTAAAACACCGAAATAAAACCCTGGATAAGAAATAAACCCCTTCAAACATCAAAAATCACCTTCCAACAGCACTGGGAAAGGGCTAATTGGGAAAGAGTTAATTGGGGAAGGGTTAATGAAGCCACAGCTGGGTCCAGCCTCTGACATCCTCACCCACACCAAATATCAAAAATATTTCAGTGTTAACACCAAGGAGCAAAATATTTCATGATTAAACCGTTTCATTCCTTTCCTGATGAAGGTGGGGGCTTGGCTTTGGAATTTGGGGCAGCACCAGAGCTCTGGAGGAGCTGCAGGGCTCAGGGGCCACCTGGGATCATTCCAGCCCTGGAAAATTTGTGGGAATTCTTTTGGGGGGAGCTGAGATCTCTCAGCCAGGGCTCTTCTCTCATCCAACCTGCCCGAGCAACTCCAACCCCCTCCCCGGATCTGTTCCCTGATTAGATAAGAGCTAATTCCAATCAAGGAATTAGGATGGGATCCAAAATAGTCCCTCATTACCTAACGTGCAGTGTGGGAGGGGTTGAGGGTGAAAGTCAGGGGAAAAAAAGACAAAATTCCCCCATTAAACACAAAATTTCCCCCCTTAAACACAAAATTCTCCCATTAAACCCAAAATTCTCCCATTAAACCCAAAATTCTGGCTCAAGGGATTTCTGGAAAAGTTCTCCATGGGGCCACAGCAGAGCTCCAGGAAGGGCAGCTCATTCCCACACGGGGTGGTCAGGCAGGAAATCTCACCAGAGAACCCGGAGGAAATGGGTTTAAACCAGGAAAAATGGAATATTTATCGGCAGGGTGGGCAGGGAGTGTGCAGAGCCTGCTGGGGAGGAGGGAGAGACCGGGATCAGAGGGAATTTGTAGGGAAAAATGCAAAATCAAGAGCCAGGGATGTCCCCGCCATCCCTCGTGCGACAGACCCAGGAGCTGATGAGGCTGGGGAGGAAAATCCCCCAGGCAGCAAAGCTTCTCCTGGAGCTGGGAAAGGGCAGCTCCTCCGAGGGCTGCTCCCAAAAAACCACACCTTATCGAGGAGAAAACCAGGGATTAACTAATTTCCATCGAAATATCCCAACCTCCAGCACTCCCCATCAACTTTATCCCACAAAATCAAGAAAGGGAAAAAACAAAAAAGGGTAAAAACAAAGAGGAAAAATTAGGAATTCTTCCCTTAAGGACGGGAGAGGAGGTGATTTTCCAAGTGAATTCCAGGTCCGAGGGGATCATTATTTTTCCCCTGCCCAGATGGATTTCAGCTCCAGGGAGCAGCTGGGGCTGGCAGATGGATGCCAGGGCCATGCCGGGAGCGTCAGACGGGCACAGGAAAACCTCCAAATGCCCGGGGCTGGAGCCCTGCCCTGCTCCAGGACAGCCATTCCTGCTGGGATGCATGGAGCAAACCAATATTTTCATGGAGCAAATCAATATTTTCATGGGGTAAATCAATGTTTACATGGGGTAAATCAATATTTACGTGGAGCAAATAGCACCAGCAGCACCTGAGTTACGCACGTGGGGAGAGGAATTGTGAAAACGGCCAAAAAAAAAATGGCCAAAAAATGGACTTTTCAAATGGTTTTCAGTTTAAAAGGAGGAGTTTCCGTCCATAGAGTGAGAAATCCAGAGACCAGCCCTGAAAAATGACCAAAAAAATGGTTTTCAAATGGTTTTCAGCTTAAAAGGAGGAGTTTGCATCCACAGAGTGAGGAATTGGGAAAACAGCAAAAATAAAAAGACCAAATAATGGGCTTTTTCAAAGGGTTTTCACATTTTAAAGTAGCTGTTTACGTCCACAGAGTGAGGAATTGTGAAAACAGAAAAGAAATGACAAAAAATTGACATTTGAAAGGGTTTTCCCTTTAAAAGGAGCTGTTTGCATCCACAGAGTGAGAAATCTGGAGACCAGCCCTGAAAAATGACCGAAAAATGGAATTTTCAGAGGGTTTTCACATTTAAAAGTAGCAGACTGCCATTCCAAGATGCTCCAGGACATCCCTAATTCAAAGTTTTAAGATTTGGAGTCCTCAAGGGAAATCTCTGGTGAAAAATTCCCTTGTCCAAGCATCCCATTTTTTCCCATTTTTCCCATTTTTCCCATTTTTCCCAAAAATTCTGCCATGTCCAAGTCCCCCAAAGTAGGACCCCAATGAATGAATTATTCCAGGCTCATTCCACATCCCTGTGGAATATCCTCGTGCAGGGAATACGGGGAGAGGACTGGAAAAACCTCTCCCAAATCCCTGGAAAACGACCCTAAAAACACAAGCCCAGCATCCCAAGGAACACCCCAAAAAAACCCTCCTGGTTTCATCCAACTGCACTTGAAATTGAAATCTTGAAATTTGAAAAATAAATTTGAAATTTAATCAAATTTCTCCCCCCCGCCCTGTATTCCTGCCTCGGGGGCAGCCACAATGAATCAAGAAATACATCAAAACGTTATTAATTATTTTCCTATTATTCCAGTTTATTTGAACTTCGCAGCTCAGCGGAGCTGGGGGTGAATTAAGCAAAAAATAAGAGGAGGAAGCTCCATTTTGGTGGTGTCACCGCAAATCCATCGAACCCAAATGCTCCAGGCCGGATCCAAAGAAAACTTTGGACTTTGAGCCATCCCAAAATTCTCCAAACAAACCGACAGTGTTCGGGGTGAAATGGAGATGCCTCTTGGCCCGCTGGTTTAAAAAATAGGGGGAAAATCCCAAATAAACCCAAATAAACCCAAATAAACCCAAATAAACCCAAATAAACCCAAATAAACCCCAATAAACCCCAATAAACCCCTCCTCCTGCTCCTAAATGTCGGGATGAGGGTCTGGGAAGGGCTTTATTTTTTTTTTTTCCATGCTGGGGTTGGTGCCTTCAGCCCTTTTGGGGTGATGATGGACAGAAAATCCAGATTTGCCCGAGCTGGAAAATGAGCTTCAAACCGGGACATTCCTTAAAGTCTTTTTTTTTTCCTACAAAATTTTTTGGGGGGGAAAGGCCACACATTTGGAATTAATTTGGAATCTTTAATGCCTTTTGGATTTTCTGTTTAATTTTGGGGTTGTTTTTGGGTTTTGGTTTTGTTGGTTTTTTGGGTTTTTTTGCTTCCTATCAAGGTTTGGAAGTGACCACATCCGAAGTCAGATTTTCCTTGTCTATCCCTTTCTCCCCATTCCTGTTACCTGCTCCCACGGGGAGTGCAGAGGGATGAAATCCCAGTGGGAAGGGGTGGGATGAGCCTGGTTTTAGGAGGAATTTCCCCTCTTATTTTTGTGTCTGCTCAGGGTTGTTTTTTGGTTTTTCTTTTTTATTTAAAGGGTAGGAAATACCCCTTTGGAATTAGTGAGTAGGAAAGAAATTTTAACTCTGTTTTTTTTTTTCTCCTCAGTTTAGTTGGAGAATTTATGGATTAAAGATTGATTGGAGCAGAAGGAGCAAGGGAGCAGGGAATGTCCTCACGGGCTTTTCCTGGGATTAGCACCGCGCAGGGAGACACGGGATTTATTTTAGTGTTTCCTTCCCATGTTCCCCTGCACAAAGAGGGATTGTGGGTGGATCCCAGAATCCCAGGGTGGGTCAGGCTGGAAGTGACCACAGCGGGGCCACCTGCAAAAGACACCAAATTTTAATTTTTTATATCACTTTAGCCAGGGGATTTGCTTGCCTTAAAACTGAAGTTTCTTTTCAGGGACCGTTCCACCACTCGAGGCCTGATTCAACAAACCGGGGGTGGCACAGAAAATACCCAAAAGATAACGAGCATTAACGAGCGTTAACGAGCATTAACAACCACTGCCGATCATAAACGACCATTAACGACCATTAATGATCATTAATGACCATTTAAAGAACACCAGCTCCAAACACCACCCCTGCCATTGTCAGAGACTCCTGGTCTGGGAAAAGAGAGATAAGAGAACCAAGAATAAGAATCCAATTAGCATCAGTAAATTGGGATCAATAACCAACAGGAAACCGAATCCTACGAACTCGGGGCCAACGAGCACTGAATCCATGAATTTCCCCTTTAGTCAGGGGCTCTGTTCACCTTTGCCCAGGGGAAAGGAATTGGAGTTTCTTTTCAGGGGCTGTTCCACCACTCAAGGCCTGAACATCTCAACAAACTGGGGTAGCAGAGAAAATACCCAAAAATAATGACCAATAATGAGCATTAATGACCATTAACGACCATTAATGACCATCAATGATCATGGGCTCCAAACACCACCCCTGGCATGGTCAGAGACTCCTGGTCTGGGAAAAGATCAATAAGAGAACTGAGAATGAGAACCCAATTAACATCAGTAAATTGGGATCAATAACCAACAGGAAACCAAATCCTATGAACTCAGGGCCAACGAGCCCTGAGCCAATGAATTTCCCCTTTAGTCAGGGGCTCTGTTCACCTTTGAGCCCATCTCCAGGGATCCCAGAATCCCAGGATGGGCCAGTGACCACAGTGGGGTCACCTGGGGTTCTTGGAAAAGAGACCAAAATTATTTTTTTTATATATATATAACTTTAGTCAGGGGTTTTGTTCGCCTTGGAATTGAAGTTTCTTTACAGGGGACTGTTCCACCACTCGAGGCCTGATTCAACAAACTTTGTCAGAACCTGATCTTATCACGTCCACCTGGTGTCCAGGGAAATGTTCTCCATCAGAACTTGAACTTATCACATTTATTTGGTGTCCAGGGAAATATTCTCCATCACAACCTGATCCCTTTCCAGAAGCTGGAAAATACCATACCCCTGGAAAATGTCACATCCCTGGGAAATACCTTGGGAAACCAGGCAGAGGCTGTGATGGAGCGTCAGAGCCCATCCCAGGGAGGTGGGTGAGGTGATGCCATCACACCAAAGTGGGAATCTGCATCCCCAGCCAGCATTCATCGGAGTTCCAGCAGGGAAAATCCTCTCCCTGTCAGCAGGAGCTACTTAACTCCAAAAAATATCCTTTTTTATTGAGATATTTCCGATATCCAGAAGCCACCAGTTAAATTTCTTATGATTTTAACTCTTTAAACTTAAATTTATTTCCGTGAAAAACGCCAAGTAAACAATTTGAAGATCAGCAGAGCTATTCCTGTGACTGCCAGGCCTTTCCACCGTCCCCTCTCAGCAAACAGAGCCCTTGTTAAATTGGTTTTTAAAGTTCAAATCGGGCTTTCCAAAGGAGGAGAGCAGAGATTTTACCTGAGGGACCCTGTGTCACGAGTTCCTTGGAAAAAAAAAAAATTCCTCATTGAGAAGGAGCAGCCAAAGAGAACCGAGTGGGGTCTGAGCGCCCAACCAAGCAGAACACAAACAAAGGGAAAAGGGAAAGGGAAAAAAGGGAAAGGAAAACACAGGGCTGGCCCAGAGCTTGTGTTCCACACAGGGAGAGCACATTCAGGCATCAGGATTCCCAGGAAATCACAATCATCCATCGGGAAGAAACTCCTGGTTCTCCTCTCCCAGGCACAGGCAGCGATTTCAGCCTGCAAAGAAGCCTTTGAGCAGCCCCAGGGGTGATGGGAGACAAAAATCATCCTGGAAAAACAGCTGGGAACCAAAACTCACCCCAAAAACCATCTGGGAACCAAAAATTATCCCAAAAACCATCTGGGAACCAAAAATCATCCTGGAAAACCAGCTGGGAAGTAAAACTCATCCCAAAAAACCAGCTGGGAAACCAAAACTCACCCCAAAAACCAGCTGGGAAACCAAAACTAATCCCAAAAAACCAGCTGGGAAACCAAAACTCATCCCAAAAACCAGCTGGGAACCAAAACTCATCCTAAAAACCAGCTGGGAGACACGGCAGGGAAGGAGCAATCCAGGTGGGAAGGAACTCATTTCCATGGGATAAACGGGAACACCAAAGGACGCAGCACAGGACCTTGCTCAGCCCCGGGGGATCCAGGAGGCAGCAGAGACCCTGAAATGTTTGTCAGGCTTGGGGCAGCAGGAGAACTCGCTCAGTGCTCCAGAAAGATGGGAAAGGAGGAAAACCCACATGGAAAAACACCGGGAAGAGGATTTTGGTGATCATTCCCTGTGGGAGCAGGGGAGCTTGGCTCTGAGCAGCAGCACGGGGCCTGTGGGGCTGGGGAGCTCTTCCAGGAGGGGCAAATCCCAAACTGGGATTGGATAATTTAATCCAGAATCCCAGATCCAGGGTGGAAGGGGCAGGCTGGGCTGGTTCCTGGCATCCCTCAGGAATTGCTGTTTTGGGAAGGACAAAGGGAAGCAGCAGCTCAAGGGGCTGTGGTGCCTCGGGAGCAGTTCCAGGAGAGGCAAAACCCCCAGAGAGTCTGGATAATTCAGTCCAAAATCCCAAATCCAGGCTGGAAGGGGCAGGCTGGGCTGGTTCCTGGCATCCCTCAGGAATTGCTGTTTTGGGAAGGCCAAAGTGGAGCAGATGAGCAGCAGCTCAAGGGATGTGGTGCTTTGGGAACACCTCCAGGAGGGACAAATCCCAAATTGGGATTGGATAATTCAGTCCAGAATCCCAAATCTGGGGTTCTTTGCATCCCTCAGGAATTGCTGTTTTGGGAATGACAAAGCCCATGAGCAGCAACACGGGGCTGTGGTGCCTCGGGAGTGCTTCCAGGAGAGACAAATCCCAAATTGGGATTGGATAATTCAGTCCAGAATCCAAAATCCAGGCTGGCAGGACTGGTTCTTTGCATCCCTCAGGAACTGCTGTTTCGGGAAGGACAAAGCAGCAGCACAGGGGGCTGTGGTGCCTCGGGAGCACTTCCAGGAGGGACAAATCCCACCGTGGGTTTGGATAATTCCATCCAGAATCCCAAATCCAGGCTGGCAGGGCTGGTCCCTGCCATCCCTCAGGAGGAGCTATTTCGGGAAGGACAAAGGGGAGCAGATGGGCGGCAGCAGCGGCCACCAGGCCTGGGGAGAGCGGTTCCGAGGGGCCATCTGTGCCCCAGCATCCCAAAAAACCCGCCCCGCCCTCCCCAGGCCCTGGGAGCAGCGCAGGAAAAGCGGGAGAGGGACGCTCCAGCCACGGGGGACACTGGAAATCGCTCTCTGAGGAAAAGAGGGATTTTCTTCTGGAGAAAAACTGCTCGGGCCAGTCCCACCCAACCCGGTGGGAACGGGGACAGGAGGAAAACCGGGAACAGGGACAGGAGGAAAACCGGGAGCACGGAGGAGTCTCTGGGGGTTGGTTGGGACAGGCAGAGTGAGGAATCCCTGCTGGTGTTTGCAGGGTTAATTGTAATTAACAAAGAGCAGAGGCTGCAGGCAGGAGAGCCCTCCCAGGAGCGCGTTCCCGGCTCGCAGAGGTTTTCCAGCCGGGAAGAAGGTTTAGTGGGAAGAGATGGATGTGGCACAAGGAGGGACAGCTGGGATTGGGATCTCCTGGGCTGTGAGGACACGACAGCCCCAGGGACAGGGAGGTCACCCATGCCCACTCCATGAAAATTCCCAAATCCACACCATTTCCAGCATTCCCAAATTCCCAAATTCCTGCATTCCCACCATTTCCAGCATTCCCAAATCCCAGCATTCACACCATTTCCAGCATTGCCACTATTCCCAGCATTCCCTGCAGTCCTTTCACACTTTCCATGAGGAGTTTCTGCCCTGGAATTCACTGGAATTCACGATTCCCAACAAATCCGGCCATTGGTGCTCGAAGGACCTTCCCTGAGCCCCTTCCCTTGGAGGGAGGAAAGGCTCCTCTCCCTCAGGGATCCAGGGAAATTCCCTTCAGGAATGCCCGGGGAATGCCTCCAAAAGTGGGATTTAGGTGCCTGAACCCCACAGAAATGTCTCCATTTCCCGTGGCACACCTGGAGAACGAGGTCTGGGAAGTTCCTGAGGACGAGCAGGAATTCCCGGACCACCCACGGGGATGAAAGGGAAGGACTCCTGGAAACAGTCGCTGATTGAACAGCAAATATTTTCATCTGCGGATCAGCAGCGTGTGCGTGTGGGGAAATGGGGAGGGAGCAGCAGAGATCCTGGTGGAGGAGAGATTTTGGAGTCTGATCCTTTCCACTGCTGTGATTACACATGAACTCAATTAACTGAACCGAAAAAAAAAAAAAAAAAGCCAATTTAAGCTCCTCTTAGATAAAAAAAAAAAAAAAAAGAGAGAATTCTCTGACAGAGAACATGGAGATATTGACAGAAAAGCAAAATTTGTGGTTGCAGCTAATTTAGATATTGAACAATCCACTGAGTTCACATCTCCTGGCTTCCCATGGAAACGGGATAAAGGGAATGGAATGAAAGTGTGCCAGGGCAGGGTCAAGCTGGATTTTGGGAAAGGTTTTTCCCCCAGAGGGTGCTGGGCACTGCCCTAAAGTGCAGGGAAGGAGAGGAGAGGAGAGGAGAGGAGAGGAGAGGAGAGGAGAGGGATCCTTTCCCGCTGGGATCACTGTGGGGACAGATGGGCTGGGTCACCCTCCAGCAGCTCCTGATTTCCTGGGAGGCCTGGACAGGTGCCCAACCTTCAGACCATGAAATGAGGGAAAATTAATTCCTTTTTCAAGTGAAAAAAAAACAACAAAAAAAACCCCCAAATGTGAAGATGTCTGAACTTCAAACAGGGTGGTGTTAAACCCTGCAGAATTCCCCTCTCCAGGCCATCCCTTTTTTTTCCAGCACCTTTTTCCTTGGAAAGGCTTGATCAGGGAGGCAGAGGATGGATGTTCATTATCTGCATTCCCAAAATCCAGGGCTGCTCTGGGGACACCACAATCCCTGGTTTTCTTTTCTCCTCTTGCTTCCTCTTCCATGAGGATTTGTAGGAGTACCAGGAGCAGAGGGGGAAACCTTGGGATTATTGAAATTGCCACCTTTGCCCTATGAACCCTGACAACTAAAACCACCTCCAAGCCGCTTCTCTGACATTTTCCTGGGGGAAAAACATCCAGAAAATGGAATTTTCCCACGTGGAAGAGCATCCAAGCTGGCCACATCTGCACTGCAGGTACCAGGAGCAGAGGAGAACAACGTGGGACTTGGGAATTGCCTCCTGTGCTCTCCTCGTGTCTCTCCTGACATTTCAAAACCACCTCTGAGCCGCTCCTCTGACATTTTCCTGAGGAAAGAACGTACAAACGTGTCCTTTTCCCAGCTGGAAGAGCATCCGAGCTGGCCATGTGTGCACTTCAGGCAGGCTTTGGAGGTGCTGCTGAGGAGCAGCAACCCCTCCATGAGACACTGCAGAGCCCTTGCCAAGATTCCGGGAAAATGGGAACAGTTTTGGGCAGGGAACACGCAGCCCCTTCTCCAGCCCAAAAAAAACCTGGAATTTTACCTTATACACTGATTTTTCTCACTCAGACTGAAGGAACATCTCTCTAAAGACTTCACAAGACACCTGAGTGAGAGCTTTTGGGAATGCTCCTGCTCCATCTCCTGCTTCATGTCCTGCTCCACATCCTTCTCCATGTCCTGCCCCATGTCCTGCTCCCTGTCCTGCTCCATGACCTGCTCCATGTCCTGTTCCACATCCTGCCCCATGTCCTACTCCACGTCCTGCTCCCTGTCCTGCTCCCTGTCCTGCTCCCTGTCCTGCTCCCTGTCCTGCTCCCTGTCCTGCTCCCTGTCCTGCTCCCTGTCCTGCTCCCTGTCCTGCTCCCTGTCCTGCTCCATGTCCTGCCCCATGTCCTGCTCCACGTCCTGCTCCATCTCCTGTTCCATGTCCTGCTCCATCTCCTGCTCCATCTCCTACTCCATGTCCTGCTCTACATCCTGCCCCATCTCCTGCCCCATCTCCTGCCCCACCTCCTGCCCCATGTCCTGCTCCATGTCCTGCCCCACGTCCCTGCTCCTTCCCCAGGAGCCTCTCCTGGTGACAGTGCCACCGTGCCACCACCCCCCATCATCCCAGGAGCGTCCCCACATTCCCTGCTCCCAGTTTGGTCCCAGGGGAACGTTTGGTCCCCAAAACAGGAAGGGAGGGCTGAGATCATTCCCGAACACAAACACACCGAGGAAGGGGGAGAACCAAACCACCCCTCAGCTGGAAATTTTCCTTTCTCTGCTGGTTTGTTTATTTCAAGTCTCCACGTTGGAGCTGTCGGAGGGTTTTTTTGCAGTTTCTGGGTGTTTGTTAAACAAGGAGAAAGCGTCTTCCCTAAGGCCTGGCTGATCACAGAGTGTGGGAAAAGTGCTTCCTTGGGGAGCAGCAGGAAAACTGTGCAGGAAAATTACCTTGGGGCAGGTGAGGAATCCTGGGGAGTCTCACCAGCGTTTGTTGTGCCTTTTCCCGCAACGGTTTTCCTTTCCCAGCCTCTCAGACCAGGAATTCTCAGCTCCTGGGGCAGAGGGAAGCTCGAGGGGCAGCCACAGGCTGGAACTTCCTGCAGCCCCATCCCCAGGAGGGCACAAACCTCCTCCAGGGATCACCCAAGGAGGAGATTCCCAGTCCTGGCTATCCCAGAGCCACGAGGGAGCAGGAAAAGCAGCCAGGCCTGGAATTGCTCTGCGTCCCCACTGCCCCGAGCAGCCACACTGGGAGGAACTGGGAACAATGGAAGGCACTGGGAACAGTGGGAACGCTGGGAGCACTGGGAGCAATGGGAGGCACTGGGTGCACTGGGAACAGTAGAAGCACTGGGAGTCAGGAAGCACTGGGAGCAATGGAAGGCACTGGGAGCTGCAGCCCACGTGGGTGTGGGGTGAGGAGGGCAGGGCTGTGGGGTGAGGAGGGCAGGGCGGTGCCTCCTGTGCCGGCTCCAGGAATTCCCGATCCCACAGGTTTTGCACTTTGATTCCCTCAGGGCGTAAGCCGGCTCTGAATGAGCAGCAGAATTCCGAATTCCCCCTAAAAGCCATCGGGAAGTAAAGGAAGGCTCCTGGCTCAGGTGGTGACAGGAGGGTGGGGAGGGGACATTAAATCAGCCTGGGACACAGGACACCTCCCTCTGCCCTTTCCCTTTGGATTTTAATTCATGGATTGGGAATAAACCACGCTGCCCTTCCCAAACACCATCAAATCAAACACCAGCACCCTCCAGGACCGCAATCAGAGGATAAAATCCAGAGTTCCAGACTTTGTTTTCCCTGGGAATTCCTGCTTGGACTCTCCATAGGGAAATAGGGATGTTCATTGGAGTTCTGTAGCACAATTCCAGCCGTATTCCAGAAACTTCTGGAAGCCCGTGGGAACTGTGGGTTGGATGGGGCCGGGACAAACCCGGCCTGGTGGGAACATCCCTGCCCGTGGACATCATCAGGGATGAGCTTTAACGTCCCTTCCGACCCCAAACCATCCCGGGATTGTGGGAATTGTGCTCTGACAGAGGAGAGGCTGGGCATGGACAACATCCCCTCACCTTCCCCACATCCCGACCCCAAACCATCCCAGGATTTTGGGAATTGTGCCCCAACAGAGGAGAGGCTGGGCATGGACAACATCCCCTCACCTTCCCCACATCCCAACCCCAGCAGGAGCAGAATCCTTCGGGATTTTGATTAATTCCCGTCCCCATGGATGAGCAGAGTCTCTGGGGCTGCTCCCCTGGCCCTGCACATCCCGAGTGGGGAAGGAGGGGAGCAGATTCCCTTAGAATAATGGGATTTTTTTTTTTTTCCCCTCCCTGAGGAGCTGCCGAGCGAGCCGGGGGCGCTGCAGAGGTTTCTATTCCGAGCCAGAAAACAGCAATTAAACCCTGACCCCACAGGCTCAATTACGGCCGGGCTGTTTACAGCCACTCAACCCGCAATTACCCGGCCTCAAACCCCTTCCAAAACATCCCCTTTTCCCGGGAAAATAACCCAGGCACGTTCTGTTGCTATCCCGGGTTGGTTATTAGAGGCCTCGCTCAATATTTGGGCCGGGCCCCGTTGCGTGACCTGTCCCAGCTCTAATTTTCCCTCTCCCCGGGTATTTTTGGGATTTTTGGGGGATTTTGGGGGTGTTTTGTGACGGCGCTGCCGGGCTGGCCAGGCACGGATCGTGGTGAGGAACCTCCCAGGACAGCCCAAAAGGAACAGGGAAAAACGACCTGGGAATAAAAACGATCTGGGGGAAAAACAGCGTCACCAGCTTGGGTGAAACCGTTTATTTTGGTGGCCTGAAGTCAAATTCTGCCCCGTCCTGTGAGAACCCGCAGAGCCCAGAGCAGCTGCTGGGAGGAGGGGGGAAGGATTTTTTGCCTCAAATCTGCTTTTTTTCTCCCCCCAAAAAAAAAATTCAGCCAGGAAAAGAGTGTTTGGGGCATCAGGGAAGCCATGGGGAGCTCTGTCCCCTCAAAGTGGCTCACAGGCCACAAAATGGGTGTAAAATCTGCGGTTTTTTTGCAAAGCCAAGTGCACAAACACCTGGTCACAATCCCGGGAGGGAACCAGGATTTGTAGGAGGATTTGGTGACACTGGAGGGTTTTTTTTTTTTTTTTCCAAACATTAATAATTCCATGTTTTGTTGGTTTTTTTCCCCCCAACCTTAATTATTCCACGGTTTTAACCTGACAATCCCAGAGCCCTGCAGAGAGCGGGGAAGTTCCACCACTTCTGGCTTTTTCCATCCGGGAAAAAAAAAAAACTTTTTCCAGACTCGGGAAAAAAACCAACAGGAACGACGCAGGGATTTGGGATTTCACGCATTTCCCGACGCTGACTCCAAATAAAGCAAATTTAACGTCCCAGGGCTGCACAAACTGCCCTCCCCAAATCTGCTGATCCTGCCGGGACCACGAACGCCGCGGCATCGCCCAGCCAAAGGCGTCATTCCTGCTAAAAATTATCCCAAATTAATCCCGTTTTGGCTGCAAAGCTTCCACCAAAGCCCAGAACTTCCCATCCGTGGCGGGCAGGGAGCCAGAAGGATGCACAGGAAAATTCCAGGTGAAATTCCCATGGAAAACAAGGAGCAGGTGAGGCTGGAAGAGGTCAGGAGTGAGAGGGCGGAGTGGGACAGGTGGGGAAATCCAAGGATTGGGAAGTTGTGGTTTTTTTCCCTGAAATAATCTCTTTTTTTCCCCAAAAAAATGTTCTTTTTTCCCCCCAAAAAATGCTTTCCATTGGCTTCCCGTCATCCCGGATCTCTGCTCCTTCCTCACAGAAGTTTATCCCGGTATTTATAATTCCTTTTTAAATAAGAAATCGCTTTTTGCTGCAGAGTTGGGGGGAGCATCTCACCTGGGCTCACCTGTCCTTGGGATTACACAAAATTCCCTCATCCTGGATTTCTGTTCCTTGCCTAGGAAAGCTGATGTTTTATATTATATATATATAAATATAAAATAAATATCTGGATAATATAAATATNACCTGTCCTTGGGATTCCACAAAATTCCCTCATCCTGGATCTGTTCCTTCCCCACGGAAGTTTAAATCCCCCCGCGATTTGTGCCCCACTTGGATATCAGCAGGTGATCAGCACAACTCCTGTGATGCCCTCAGTTAGAGGAAGCACGAACCGCTGGAATTATCGACATTCCCGGGAAAAACTCGGGGAGCAAACGGTTTTCAGGGATGCTGGGAGAAGGTTCGGGGTGATTTACACAGGGCAGGGGGAGGAATTTTATCTCCCTCCTCTCCCCGTGTCCCATCAAACACCTCAGGAATTCCACAGAAATTTGTCTGATGATTCCAGAGGGTGGGAAAAAAAAAAAAAAGGGGGATTAGGGGAAAATCCGGCGGTTTGTGAATAAATTCCCGCTGTTCCTACACCCCCTCCACGCTCACACACAAACGCATTCACCCAACTCCCGGGACAAAGCCTCAGTGCC
>VXBN01000662.1:89844-102952 GCA_013397395.1 Sinosuthora webbiana
GACTCTTTTTTCCACTTTTTTTTTTATTATTATTATTTTTTTTGGAACCCTGGGATTCTTCAAAGGGAATTTCCCCCCCACACACACACACACTTTTGGACACCTGCAGGGTTGAAAGGCTCGGGAAGCCTCTTTAATTCGATCAAGGCCCCCGTTGCAGACAGACCCACTTGAAAGGAAAAGCGCTCAGGAAATATTAATCCCCCAAAAAAGAAACAAAAAAAAAAAAAGAAAAAAAAAAAAGAGGGGGGATCCATGTGTGTTCCTTTGAAAAGTTCTCCTTGTCTGGGAGCCCCGACCTCGCCAGACCCCGGGATGGGTCACACCCCAGCTCTGGGCCAAAAAATCTTCGTTTTTATTCCTTTGGGAATATTTTAAACCGTGGTTTAAACTCTGAAAACCCCTCATGGTCCAGATTTGGACCAACCGATTGCACAGCCTGGAAATGTGCCAGGATGTGTTTAATTAGCCGGAATGACAGAGATTTTGGGATGATTTGGATGGTTTTTGCAAGATCTAAAGCCGGTTTTGGGTGGAAAAGGATTCAGGAGCAGCCCACTGCTGTTGAAGATACTGGAAGGACACAAGAATTTATTAAAAAAAAACTCCTCAGAAATATTTGTTTCCAAATTAAGTCTCTAAACCTGAGTGAAAAACACCCACCTCAAAGCGTGGATGGAGCTGTTCGGGCTCATCTGGAAGAGTTTTGAGGTTAAAATGCCACATCTGGGGAAATCTGGGATTGGAGCAGGGGCAGTGCACCCACAAGGGTCAAAACCTTGGGATTACAATTATTTAGGGCCACAATTATTTGGGATCATGGTTAATTCCCGTGACTAAAACCCCCCAGATCTCCTCCGTGGCTCTTTCACTGAGCAGGACAGACACAGCCTGGGATCTTTGCTGGAAAAACAGGGATTTCCCCCCAAAAGTCGGTGTTTTGGGATGTCCCCAAAGGCAGCAGTGCCCAGCTGGTGACACCCCAGGAGGTGCCAGGGCTGTGTGAGGAGAACTGGGGGAGGACGAGAGGGAAGGAATGAAAATTCCATCGTCCACAATTCCCTCCTGGATTCCAAATCTGCTCCAGCGAATGAAGCGAGGTCAGATGATGGAATTCCTCCCTGGGAGGGTGGGAGGGGCTGGGCTGGAATTCCCAGAGCAGCTGTGGCTGCCCCTGGATCCCTGGCAGTGCCCAGGCTGGAGCAGCCTGGGACAGTCAAGGTGTCCCTGCCCATGGGACCTTCCATCCCAACCCAACCCAGTCTGGAATTCTGTAGAGGATGGAATTTCCAGGCTGGAAAGCTCCCAGAACTCAAGGATTTCCCCACTGCCTTTCCCTCCTAAACAACACATCAGCATCTCCTGAATATTCCAGAAGATTTAAGAAGAATTCCTAAACTCCAGTGAGAAATTCCGACAGAATTCCATCCAGCATTCCTCCCACTGCCTCCCGGGGCCGGCCAGGAGGAACAATGAGGGATTCCTCCCCGGCCAAGGCACAAATCCCACTTTCTTCCAGCGCCTCCAGGGCCACAATCGCTCCCTTTGTCAGCGGGAAGCGCCGCGGGGCTCCGGCTTCCGACAGCTCCGAGGGATCCCGGAGCCCCGGGGGATGAGGGACGGCAGCGCCCGGCGCGGCACGGCCCCGGCACGGTTCTGTCTGATTTATCCCAGCACAGCACGGCCCNACAGCACGGCCCTGTCACGGTTCTGTCTGATTTATCCCGGTCCAACCCAGCCCTGTCGCGGTTCTGTTTGCTTTATCTCAGCCCAGGTCAGGACGAAAGACATGGAAAACATCGAGCTGAATGTAGCCCAGGTTCCGTGCCTGAGGTGTTTTGGTTTTCTGGAATTCTTTTCCCAGGGAATTTTCTGTGAACAGGAGAAATGTTTCTGTAACTGTAACTTTGTTATTCATTCCTTTCCCTAGGAGGGATTTCTCCTTGATGTCCCTCTGCTCTGACCAATGTGAGTGAAGAGGTTTGTCTTTGTGTCACCAATCAGATTGGTCTGTGTGAAATAGTATAAAAGGGAGACACATCCCAAAAATAAAGGAGGAATTTTCAGCCATCTGAAGTCAAAGTTCTGTGTCGTTGTGGTGTAAAACAGCGTCAGTTGAGTTTGGTCCTGGTTGGTTGTTATCTCTTCTCTATTTACAGTATTTATAGCGTGAGCCCCAACTTGCCAGTTAAAGAAACGTGACAAAGTGGAGAGTTTCTAACTAACTCTTAGTTTCTAAGAGTTTCTCACTCTTACCGAGGCTATTTAAGAGATAATTACCCAATGCCAAAGTGACACCCATATTATTTATGTATTTGACCCAACAGTGACCATTTGAGGTTCGCAATGCAGACAATCCTTCACCCAATTACAGAAAACCACCCAGATCCGTGAAGAAGACGGAAGAAGGTGAAGAACTCAGACAACGCCCTGAATCCTCCACCTTGGCCCACACACATCACTGTGTACCAAAACCCCAAACCCGAGTTTTCACCCCGTGAGATCACACACCACCACCCACACCACACACCCACAGCCCCAGTGCCATCACTCAGTTTGGGGAGCCTGTTCCACAGCCTGAGGTCAAACGCGGTGCCTGCCCGAGGGTCAGCACCCCTCAGCCCAGAAAGGCCGGGACTTTCAGCCTCCGGGGCTCCAACACAGCCCCGTGCTCCGGGAGCACAAAGCACTCCGTGAATGCCCCCCGCAAACATCGTCAATTCCCTTTCCCCAGGGAATTTTAACATCATCAATTCCCTTTCCAAGGGAATTTTCCCTCCCTCTCAAGGGCGGGAGCTGCAGGGAGCACTCCGGGTGTTTTTCCTGACAGGGTGTTGGAGTTGTTCCCTCCTGTCCTTGGGGGAATTTCAGGGGCAGAGGAGCCCNGTCCAGGAGCACAAAGCACTCATCATCAATTTCCTTTCCCCAGGGAATTTTAACATCATCAATTCCCTTTCCAAGGGAATTTTCCCTCCCTCTCAAGGGTGGGAGCTGCAGGGAGCACTCCTGGTGGTTTTCCTGACGGGGTGTTGGAGTTGTTCCCTCGCTGTCCTTGGGGGAATTTCAGAGTGGGGCTGCCAGCCCAGGTGAGGCTGCCTGGCTGGGAGCTGTGGAAGTTCCTCCCTGTCCCGTGGTGGTTTTTTTGGCATTTTGGGTGGGGCAGAGCCGNCCCTCCCTCTCAAGGGCGGGAGCTGCAGGGAGCACTCCGGGTGTTTTTCCTGACAGGGTGTTGGAGTTGTTCCCTCCTGTCCTTGGGGGAATTTCAGGGGCAGAGGAGCCCAGAGCAGGGCTGCCAGCTCAGGTGGGGCTGCTTGGCTGGGAGTTGTGGAAGTTCCTCCCTGTCCCGTGGTGGTTTTTTTGGCATTTTGGGTGGGGCAGAGCCGTCTGTGGATGCGGTGGGAGAACTTAATGTTCCTGGGAGCCCAGATCTGAATCCCTCCTCTTTTAATGTAAACCCATCCCCGTGTCCTGTCACCCTGGAAAAAGTCTCTCTGCCTCTTTTTCATCTACTCCCTTTGAGTCCTGCTTAAGTCAAAGGCTGAGCTCAGCTCCTTCACTTTCTCACCGGATGATTTTAAAAAATAATTACGTTGTGTAAGAATGGCTCCTTTTTTGGGAATGCTGCATTATTACAACCATTATTATTATCAAGCATTTTTACACATATTATTATGTATTATATAATATATATATAATATTATTATAGATAATATATTATTGATATCTATCTATCTAGAAACATTATATATATAATTATACAGATAAAGNGGAAAAAGTCTCTCTGCCTCTTTTTCATCTACTCCCTTTGAGTCCTGCTTAAGTCAAAGGCTGAGCTCAGCTCCTTCACTTTCTCACCAGTTGCATTTTAAAAAATAGTTACATTGTGTAAGAATGGCTCCTTTTTTGGGAATGCTGCATTATTACAACCATTATTATTATCAAGCATTTTTACACATATTATTNTGGTGGTTTTTTTGGCATTTTGGGTGGGGCAGAGCCGTCTGTGGATGCGGTGGGAGAACTTAATGTTCCTGGGAGCCCAGATCTGAATCCCTCCTCTTTTAATGTAAACCCATCCCCGTGTCCTGTCACCCTGGAAAAAGTCTCTCTGCCTCTTTTTCATCTACTCCCTTTGAGTCCTGCTTAAGTCAAAGGCTGAGCTCAGCTCCTTCACTTTCTCACCGGATGATTTTAAAAAATAATTACGTTGTGTAAGAATGGCTCCTTTTTTGGGAATGCTGCATTATTACAACCATTATTATTATCAAGCATTTTTACACATATTATTATGTATTATATAATATATATATAATATTATTATAGATAATATATTATTGATATCTATCTATCTAGAAACATTATATATATAATTATACAGATAAAGATAGATAAATATTGTATATATATTGTATATGTTGTATATATAATTATATAGATTCCAGATTTGTGACTTCCAAGGTGACACCTGCCTGGAATGAACTCAGAGAGGCCTTTTCCCCACTGCACCCCTGGGAATCCACTCCTGATATGTCAGGGGCACTGCTGGGAATCCCTGGCCTTTGGGCAGGCGGGGAATGCCGGGACCCAGCCCAGGACAAATCCTCCCAAACCCAACTCCCAGTCCCACCTGTCGGGCTCGGAGCCAGCTGCTCCTCCAGCTGGGAATTCTGCAGGATTTGTGACTTTTTCCTGCTGGAGGATTTGGGATCAGCAGCAGCCAAATGGCTGCTCTCGGGAGGGAGCGGCAGCACAGCTCGTGGCTTTTCACCTTTTCCCCGTCTGCTGCATGGGGAAATTGGGAAGGGAGGGAGTTTTTCCCTTCCAGCCTCCAAATGCCTCCGGAAAAGGAAAAAGTCACAGCCTGGATGTCCCAGCCTGGTATTCCCTGAGGGCTGAGGGTGTCAGTGGTGGCCAGGTTTTTGGTTTTTACTCCTTAAGGGAAAAAAGAAGTGGAAATACTGAAAATCTTCATGTTTTCCTTTGACAAAGAAGTGTTTTTATGCTCCATCAAGACACGTAAAGTCCTCCCAGCAGCTGGCACAGAAAACCCCAAAACAGGTAATTTAAACTCTTGGAAAAATCAGAGAATAAACTGAGTTGGGAGGGACCCACGAGGATCATCCCGTCCAATCCCGGCCCTGCTGCAGGAGGAAGGAGAAATTTCTGCTCCTGCACCCCACAGGGTGAAGAACACAGGCAAATATCAATTTTAAATTCAGAAACCACTGAAAAAGATAAAATAAACCTCCTTGTGGACACACCCTGACAACCAGCCCCACCGTATTCAAGTCAAGTTGTTCCAGGCTAATTAAATCATCGGGGTTGCAGCATCACTGATGGTTTTAAAGGTAAAAAATGCCTTTAAATTGCTCACAAGATCCACAAACCCATTTTTGTGTGGTTATTTCTCTCCTCAGGATGGGCTTCACCCTGCACTATTTCATTAACAGGTCTGAATTAATCAAACTGTAATTTACAGATGGGGAACAGGATTTCAGGATGTTCCAACAGCAAAGAATTTCGACTTTACTAGTGGCTGCTGCACCTCTAAATCCACCCTGGCTGCACCAATCTCTTATTTAGTGCTGCATTGGTTCATCTGGACTAAAACTGGAACTCTCAAAGCAAGGAAAAAGGAAGTTTTGCTGTTGGATGGGATGGGAGAAAGTTCACAGAGGGCTCCTCATGCTCCTCACCACTCTGTACACAAAAATCAGAGTAATTGGTGTAATTACACTCCTTTAGTCCAACCTGCGTTTAATGGCATCCCCTTTCAGTCCCCACCGGGTTCCAGACTGCACTGAGGGGACAAAGGGACACTTCAGGGACAGTTTTCAGGGAGCAAAGGTGCTCCAGGTGACAGAAAAGCCTTTCTGGGACCAGGTGAGCCCGAGGAATCAGCCTCCCCCCCAGCTGCTCCTTTCCAAGGTGTGCAACTTTCCACCAGATCCTACAAATAAACCCAGAGCAGGAAAAAAAAAATCGTTCATAAAATAAAATAAAAATAAATCTCAGTGAGGAAGATGAACCCTGAGTCAGCCCAGAATCCTGAGGATGTTCCCAGATCTGAGCTGGGGGAGCAGGAATTCCTGACAAAACCAGGCTGGATCCTGCAATTCCTCACCCTCCGTGCCAAATCCCGGGATTAGCTCCAGCTTGTTGTGGCAATCCCCTCTCCCAAAAAAGAGCCAGAGCGTCAACTCCAGGTATTTGCTGCATTTGTTCCTTAAATGATGCGCTTTGATCTCCGCCCTGATAACGGGGGAGGGATTGAGGCTCGCCCGGAGCTCCCGGCGGCGCAGAAAATCAGGAATTGCACAGAAAATCAGGAATCGCATGTATTTGGCATCCCTAAATCCCTAAAACTGAATGGAGAACGGGATTTTTCAGGCTGGGAGAGACTCCAGCATCCAGCTCGTGCTCCAGCATTCCCAAACTCTCTGTGTCTTCTCTCATTTTTCCAACCAAAAAAAGCCATTCTTACACACTGTAATTATGTTTTAAAATGCTATTGGTGAAAAAGTGAAGGAGCCGAGCTCAGCTTTGGACTTAAGCAGAGCTTAAAGGGAGCAGAGAGACTTTTTCCACGGGCAGAGGGTGACAGGACACGGGGATGGGTTTATACTAAAAGAGGAGGGATTGGGATGGGAGATTGGGAACTGGGAATTGTTCCCTGGGAGGGTGGGCAGGGGCTGGGCTGGAATTGCCAGAGCAGCTGTGGCTGCCCCTGGATCCCTGGCAGTGCCCAAGGCCAGGCTGGACATTGGGGCTGGGAGCACCTGAGACACTGGGAGGTGTCCCTGGGGTGGAACGGGATGGGATTTAAAGATTTAAAGTCCTTCCAACCCAAATCATCCCATCATTCCTGCAGCAGTGGCAGCAAGGGCACAGAGGGGACAAATCCCTGCCGAGAGCCCAGGATCAGCAGGGACACAGGAGCATTTCCAAAGTTTTCTGCCGGAGCCACATGGATTAGACCTGTCCAGGGGCTCCTGGATGTCAGAGCTCAGTGCCTGGAAGGGATCCCGATGTTACTCCCGAGGCAAACGAGGAAAATCAGCACCAAATCCCACATTTAATTCCTGACTCTGCACGTTCCCCTCTCCCACCGCCCCGGGGCCTCCCACGGCTGGCACCGGGAAGGTTTGAGCCTCTCCTGGCCTTGGCAAAGTTCGGGGGTGAGCAAAGAACTGGGCAGAGCTCCCCAGAGCAGCAGCCCCCACTCCCCCCTACCCAGGAGGGGAAATTCCAATGAGGAAATTCCAAACACGAAATAAAGAAACGGCCACACGCGGTCAGTGAGCAGCTCCTGGTCTGTGTCCCATGATTTATGGCAGGCACAGCTCGGTCCCCGCAGCCAGGGCTGAGGGGAGGCAAAGCCCACACAGCTCCGGGCTGAAATTCAGGGACAAACGTGCCGAGAAAACTCCAGGAATTGAGGTCCTGATTGAAGCCATCCCTGTGGAGCAGCAGCCTCCTCCTCCTCCTTCTCCTCCAAACAACATCCAAACCGCTGCGGGCGCTCTGTGCCCCGGAGCCTCCCCCGGCTCGGGGCTCCCGGCGGCTCCGCGGTCGTCAGGAATTGTTTGGGTTTAATGTCGCTTTGAGGGGTTTTACAGCGGATTTGGCAAATCCCGAACTCAGCTCCGTCATGATCCGTTCCCGCGGGGCCGGGAGCTCCAGCCCGGGGCTGTCCCTGGTTGGGAGGAGCCGATGGACCCTTCATCTCCTCCGGGTGAGGAAACGGCTCCGCTCTGCCCCCCGGGACCGCCGCTCGGCACGTTTATCCTCATCGGAATTCATCTCCCTGACCCGGGAATCCGGAATTCCGCCCAAGGGCAGCCGAGATTCCCCAGGGCTTCCCCTGCCATCCCCAGCCTCCCTTCCCCTGGTGTCCCGGCCCATTATCTCCTCAGGGAATTCCTCAGACTCCTCGAGATCAGCAGAGAGGCTCAGCCCGCAGCTGGTTTTGGGGGGCTCCTAACCCAGGTTTTCCTTGTCCTGAATTCCCCTTGAGCTCTGCTCTCCCTGCCGGGAATTCCTCCAGCACCAAACTCTTCCAGGGATCCCCCAAGTCCTGAGAAATCTGCTGGAGAATCAGCTCTGTCCCCGAGCAATGGGGACGAGCCGGGTTTATTTCACCTTTAATTACGCCATGAATTAATAATCTGACGGATGTCACCGAGGCCTTTCACCTGAGCAGGGCTGGCCTCTGGCCGGCTCTGCAGGAGGGCGTTAAAAAGCCTCTGGAGAGATAATAAAAGTGGAAAACTCAAGTTTTGTCCCTGCAGCTGGATGGCCAAACCCGAATTTTCGGCGATAGTGAAGATTCCATGAAATCCAGCGGTGGGAGGGGAAGGTGACAGAGGGATTTCTTTCTCCCACAAGAAGAGCAGCATCTCCTGAGCTTCCCAGCCTGGAATCCAGGGAATCTCAGCTTACACGGGTGTCTGGCAACCCCAGAGCTGCTGGAACACCGCGGGAGCTGGCCCGGAGCCCGAATCCCTGCCCTGATGTCACACCCCGGCACGGGGCAGCGATGTCCCCTCAGTGACACCCCCGCCTCCCCCCAGCTGCACCCACATCCAAGTCCCACCCAGGAGGAGGCTCCCGGGTTTTTGTAACACCTGTGAGAAGGTGTTATAAAGAAGGTTGGACATTTAGGGCTCTGTTGGAAATGACACAACTTCTAAAATGATATTTTAACTCATTTTAGTCAGGGGTTTGTTGGTCTTCGCCTTGGGGGAAGGGATTTGTATTTCTATTTTTATTTTTTTTAAAGGTTCTGATCATCAGGCGAGTCCAGATAAGCTGAACATCAACAGAGTGGGAGTAGCCAGAGGATGCACAGGAGATAATGGTAATTAGCAACAATTAACAAATATTACCCTCGAACATCAGCCCTGGTGTGGGCGGGTCTGGGAAAAGATCGATAAGAGACCGAAGAATGAGAATCTAATCAGCACCAAAGGGATCAATAACCAATAGGAAACCAAATACTAACAGCTGGGTAATTTGAGACCAATGAACAAGAATTTCTCTGGGGTTTTTCATGGATAAATATGGGAAAAATCCCATGTGGGATGAGATGATTCTCCCTGCACAACCAGCAGTGTGAGGGTGGAATTATTTCTGTGGCACATCCCGGCCAGGATAAAGCAACGCCTCGATTCTCTAACACCGAAAATGCTGCTGGAGAGGGTTTTTCTTTGTTTTCCCACAGTTTTGGTGACGAAGAATCTGGCACCAAACTCCAGCTTGGGATGTGCCAAGCAGCTCCTCAGAGCCTCAGTCAGGGAGTTCATAAAGACAGGGATCAGCTGTGCTGGGAAAAGGCAGGGAGCTGCCCAAAGAGGGGATCTCTCCCTGCTGGATTTATTAGTCACCATGGGCAGGCCCTTCAGGCTGAGTGCTGGTGTTCCCAGGCATTCCATTCCATTCCATTCCCCTCCTGCCCTGTCTGGAATACCAGGACATTGTGCCCACACTGCCCACAGTCCCCTCTGGCCCAGTGGGTTCCAAGCTTATTAAAACACCGGGGTTGCAGCATCCTTAAAGGTTTTAAAGGCAAAAAAATGCCTTGGGCACTGCCAGGGATCCAGGGGCAGCCACAGCTGCTCTGGCAATTCCAGCCCAGCCCCTGCCCACCCTCCCAGGGAACAATTCCCAGTTCCCAATCTCCCATCCAGCCCTGCCCTCTGGCACTGGGAAGCCATTCCCTGTGTCCTGTCCCTCCATCCCCCGTAGGGATCCCGGAGCTGTCTGGGCAAGCTGGGAGTTTGATTTTCCCTGCACATCCCTCCCGGTGTTTTCCTTGGATTCCTGCTTGGGGCTAGAGCAATTCTGAGCTGTTTCCATCAGGCAGGTGATGAAAAGGAGGAAAAGCTCCGATCTCGGATCAGGGTTCAGCACCAGGGCCCGGGGGAGTTATTCACTCTGGATCCCCAGCGCCGCCTCCACGGGCATGGATTTGGGGCTTTGGGAGGGGTTTGTGGGGTCTGGGGTCAGATACAGCTGTTACAGATGTGAGCAGCTGCCCGAGGGAGTGTCACCCTCAGCGCCAAATACTGCAGCTGTCAGCCACGGCACACAGACACTGCCCGGGCAGCTGGAATCACGGAATCTCCGAGGCTGGAAAAGACCTTGAGTCCAACCACTGAGGGTGGATTGTCCTGGTGGCTCCGAGTCAGGAAACCAAAGGGATCAGAATGAATCTGGGTGTGAGCCGAGGTAAAGCCACTCCTGAGGGGCTCAGGTTCAGCCCTCCCTGGCTGGGAGAATCTGAAGGAAATGGATGAAGGATGCTTCAGATGGAGATATTCCCTTTTCCTGAGCTCTTTTTACAAATGAGATCTGAACTGGCCTTCAGTTCCCCTCAAAGGGAGGAGGAGGAGGCCCCTGAGAGCCCCTGGCATGGTGGTATCCCTGGAATATCCCTGGAATATCCCTGGAAGTCAGGCTCTGGGAGCACTACTGGGACCAAATCCTGGCATCAGGGAAGCCCTTTTCCCTCCCCAGCCAAAATCCCAGCAGGCACCAAAAGGGAAACGTGACCCTGCTGAAGGTCCTGGCTGGTGGCTGCAGCTGGAAAAACTCCGGGGAGGGATTTCCTGGAAGTTCAGAGCCCCAGGTGTGCAGAGCTGGGGAAGGATAAGGGTATCCAGATAGGATAAGGACATCCAGACAGGGGATTGATAAAGGATATCCAGATAGGATAAGGGTATCCAGAGAGGACATGGAAAAGGATATCCAGACAAGGGAAGGACATCCAGACAGGGGATGGATAAGGATATCTAGGCAGGGTATGGATAAGGATATCCAGATAGGATAAGGGTGTCCAGATAGGATAAGGATATCCATGTAGGATAAAGGATATCCAGACAGGGTGTGGATAAAGGCCATCCAGACAAGATAAGGATATCCATGTAGGATAAGGGTGTCCAGACAGAGTACGGATAAGGATATCAAGGCAGGATATGGATAAGGATATCCAGATAGGATAAGGGTATCCAGATAGGATAAGGATAAAGGATATCCAAACAAGGGAAGGACATCCAGACAGGGCATGGATAAGGATATCTAGGCAGGGTATGGATAAGGATATCCAGATAGGATAAGGGTGTCCAGATAGGATAAGGATATCCATGTAGGATAAAGGTATTCAGATAGGATAAGGGTATCCAGGTAGGATAAGGATATCCAGACAAGGGAAGGACATCCAGACAGAAAGGAGCTGACCCCACATGTGCAGGGATAAATGCTCATCCCCAAAACGAGTTTCATGCCCTCAGCCAGGGATGCACAGCATGTGGAAAACACAGATTGTAAACAGCTCCAGCTTCTGCTCCCCCAGTGCCAGCCCGGCTTTACCTCCTCAGGGGTTATCCCAAAATAACAGAGCGGGATTTGTGCACCCACCTGGGGTGTGAAAGGAGCCCCTGATGGATCATTGGGGCAGGGAGAACAGGAATTTGGGCTGGGAATTTGGGCTGCAGGTCCCAGAGAGCCAACAGCGATTCCAGGAAAAAGACACCTGAGCCCAGCAAGCCCGGAGGGGAATTCTGCCCAGCGAGGGGGGACACAGCCCGGGAGCCAAGGAAAACACCTGGTGTGACAGCCACACCTGGGACAGCCTCACCTGGGACAGGGTCACACCTGGGACAGACACACCTGGGACAGGGACATGTGGGACAGACACACCTGGGACAGCTACACCTGGGGCAGCCACACCTGCAGGAGCTCCTGCACACCCCGCTGTCCCCAGGGAGCTGATCCCAGCCGGAATCCCGGCCCAGCTTTCCCCAGTGCCGCCTGCACGGAGCCCGGCCCCAGCCAGGATTGTCCCGCGGGAGTCTGGAGCAGGAATTCCCGGCAGTTCTGGCTCTCCCAGGACACCTTTGCTCCTGTCCCCGAGGCTGGGTCTGCTGCAGAGCCCCTGCGGGCCCCTCCCTTGTGCCGTGCCCCACACACACCCCACACACACCCCACACCCTTGTGCCGTGCCCCACACACACCCCGGGCTGGGGCATTCCTCGTCCTCTCCCTCCCCGGCCACACCATCCCTCTCATTCCCAAAAAATCCATTTGGAATCCCCTCGAAGAGATTTCTCGGGCAGATCGATCCTGATCCCAGCCTGTCCCTGTGGGTTTATCTTCTCTCCTTCTGTTAGGGCCGGGATTAAAGCACGGGAGATGCAGTTTTCATGTTTGGACTCAGAGTTTGTTAATTCTTATCCAAAGCACAGTCTCACAGGTTGTGAGTTCCAGACAACAGGGTAGGAAATGTAACCCTGTCTGTAACCCTTTCCCAGGTCTTTTAAGCGATAATTACCCAATAACGAGAGGGCACCTGTGTTATTTATACTTTTAACCCAATAACTGATGACTCAAGGTCAGCAATGCGGACCCTTTCACTCAGTTACAAAAACCCACCCAAACCCATGAAGAAGATGGTGAAAGAGGAAGAATTTAGACAACACCCTAAATCCTCCATATTGCTTTATATATATTACTATATATATATTATAAAATCTTAAATCCTAAGTTTCCCACCCTGTGGGATCACACAGCTCTATTCCAAACCACACGCCCACAGCCCCAGTGCCATCACTCCATTTCGGGAGCCTGTTCCATGGCCTTGGGTCAAATGTGGTGTTCACTTGAAGGGTCAGTGCCCCTCAGCACAGAAAGCCCAAAATTTTCAGCCTCCAGGGTTCCCACAACTCCCCCTATCCCAAATCTCTCTTTCCCCCATACCAACCACCCCAGAAGCTCCTGGGACTAAATCCAACCCCGAATCCAGCCAACACCTCCAACCAACCACCGGGACCCCTCAGCTTTACTGATTTTCTGCTTTCAAACATCAACAAACCTGCCCATGATCTTAAGGATGTCAAAGCTTCTCCAGTGATTTTTTGGGTGGTGAAACCTGAGCATCTGCACATCCCTGCCTGCACCCACATCCTGCAAACTGCAGTGGCCAGCACAAAAAAAATATCCAGAACAGGTTTTCCTGGAAGTGAACACATCCATGGGATGTTTTGCTGGAGCAACCTGGTCCATGGAAGGTGTGCCACCTGTCACACAGGGATGATCAATCCCAAATCCA
>VXBN01000663.1:11444-63356 GCA_013397395.1 Sinosuthora webbiana
TAGCAATGTACTGTTTTTCACGCTGTCCAAGTCCCGGCGCTGTTTGAAGTGGCGGAGCCGCCGCCGCAGCTCCCGGGGCCGGTCCCGCACCGCCCCGCCGTGGCAGCCGCCGGCACCGGTTCCCACCCTCCTCCTCCTCCTCCGGCTCCAGCCTGTTCCTCCTGCTCAGCTCTGTCCCCGGAGAGGGGATCCAGCCCTCCGGAGCTCCCAGGAAAGCTCCCCTGGGGCGTGACTCCATCCAGGTGTTGGCGCAAACACCTTTAGGGCGGGTGTTGGAGAGCCGGGTGCTCAGAAGCGATGCCCCGAGGAAAGTTTGATCTCACAGACACAGAGGGATCAGACGAGCAAGGACCCACCTCAGCCCAATCCCCCAAAACACAGCCGGGTGCGGAGAACACTGGTGCCCAAAACCAGAGGGAACAACTCCAGACCCTTCAGTGCGCAGGCAGACCCACCTGATAAAACCCCAGGAGAATTAGACTCGTGTTTTCTGTTCAGAGCAAGGCTGGGGAGAAGAGGCCCGTTTTTTGGTGAAAATATTTCTGATGGCATCAGTGAGCCCTCCCTGCCACGTGTGACAGATAAACACAGGGACAGGCACGGCCCAGAGCCCCCCAGCTGCACCCACCGAGCTCAACAAGGAGCTGACACACTCATTTAAAACCAATATTTAAGCACATCAAAGCACAATGAAGAATTCTAGTAATACTCCACCATTGTGTCTGAGGTTCTCCCCCACAGATTGTTTCCTTCCACCTGTGCCGGGGGAGATCATTGCCAGCCTTCGACCAGATCAGCTGCGCCCCAAACTCAACCACATCCACGCGAAGATTTTTATCTCCAAAACAAGATGTATTTTAGCAGGTTACAGTTTTTCATTTTTCGTTACTTATCAACACGTACTTTCTAACACGGAGGGCCTTTGAGAAATTAATTTCCATCTGAAAACAAACAAGGGCTGAAACAGTTTACAAAGGAACCCATCTTTCAAGGACATTTCCTTTTAAATTGCACAACGTGGCTCTTAGCAAGGAAAATAAATAAAACTTAATCTCTCTGCATTCCAGCTGGCATTTTTTTCCCCAAGCTAGAAGCGAACAATCAATTTAAAGAAAACCCAGACTATGGTCAATTAAGAAACTGTATATCATTTCATTTATAAATACCAGGTACCTATTCAATTGATTATTTTAATCCAATTAAGTCAGTTTTGCATTTTAAAATTCCTAGGAATGAAGTAATTTATCCACTTTGCAGACCTGGGCTTTTCACATCTGTTGCTGCAGAATCCTGCAGCTCGTCTGGTCTTTGGCTGTGCTATTAGCTGAGAGTGTTTCAGCTACCAGATTTATTTAAGGATGTGGACTGTAAGCCTCCAGGAAATGGCAACTACTGGGGAAATTTGTGTCTAATTTCTTGTAAAACAAAGAAATCTCTTTTTTTACTTTTTTTTTTCNTTTTTTTTTTTTTTTTTTTTTTTTTTTAATTTGGGTTTTTTTTTTTTTTTTTTTTTTTTTTTTTTTTTTTTGCTATGACTTCTCCAACGAGCATGGTCTCCTTTAGGTTTGTGTGTCAGGATGTTCTCTGGGTGATGTTTAATGAGCTGCCAGCACCCAGCCCCTGCTTCTCTCCCCTTCCCAACCTCCCTTTTCCTCCTCATCTTCATCCTGCTCACCTCTGCCAGGGAAAAGGAGAAGGAAAAACCCTCTGGAAAACGACCTATGGGCTTCTGGGGGAGTGGTAGAGAGCTCACCAAGTCTAGCAGGCAAGCTTTTTCACTAGAAGTGTTTGTTTTCAAGAGCAGAACCAATACCTTAGAGCCACAGAATGCATTTGCTGCGTGGTTTATCAGCTGGATCACAACTTCCTTTAAGAAAAGGGATGGAATTTCCCTGACCAGGCTCTCCACACTCAGCATTCCCAGGCACAGCAGAACTGCACCAAGGAAAGAAGCCACCACACCTGGGGCTCTAGCAGTGTCCAGTAAGTAAAATAGCCATAATTAAAATAAATAGGCATAACCAAAAAACAAAACTGGTACCTTCGGGGTGTGGGGCTGTGAGCTGTGATCTTTAATGTGGCTGCACGCTCACATCACAAAAATGGGGATCAGCAATGCTGCCACACTCAGCATTGTAACGCTGAGGAAAAATGGAGTTTGAGGTTGCATTTACTGACAACTTTATGCCAGCAAAGCCAAAGAGATTAGTGGGGAAATGTATTTGTCAATCTTTCCCACAAATGTTTTTGTGGGGCGACATCTCAGGCGAGGCTTAGAATGAGTCCACACACAACAGCTCCAGGCACTGCAGAGGCAGAAAAGCTGAAAAATTAAAGGTCTCTTCATACAAATTTAACATGCAGGAGGGAAAAAGCCAGCACCAATCCCTGGCCACCTCCACAGCCCTCCTGGGAGCAGCACAAACCTGTAGAGGCCGTGGATTGTTCCTTCTTGAGACCTTCCAGCCCTGCACTCTGCACCATCCTGCTGGCTCCAAACCAGGGAGGCCTCCTGCCCTGACCAAAAATAAAAAATCCACTGACATCAGATCCACCCCCAATTGGTTCCTTTCATTCTGAATGCTTCCCAACATCTGAAAATGCTTCAAACAGCCAGCTCTCCCCAAAAGTGTGTGTGGGATGGGGGGGACTAACACACTGATATCATTATTCTTGTATTTCTAGCTTATTTGCCAGAGAAAAATCTGAGTTTTGAACCAAGCGAATTCAAACTCCTTGCCTGTCTCTGCCAGTTGGGAAAAACGTACAAGTCTGTTCCCAAACATTCAGACAGTTTAAGCCCAATTATTTTCATCTATATTAGAAAATGATTGAGGCAACTTAGAAATTTAATTTAATCAGGAAAAAGGGGACTCCGAAAGCAGAGATTTTCCCATGCTGGAAAATCCTGTGCATTTCAAGAACTCTCAACCTTGGCATAAAATGAAGTGTTTCACTAGGAGCAAGGAAGGAAATAGATTCCTCTGCTGCAAAAGTGCCAAAACCCAAAGGAGCTGAGAGCAATGCAGCTCAAAGAGAGGCTTTCAAATCAACCCCCTCACCACAGACTTGTTTCTCTCCTCATGGAGTCATCCCACCTTGTGTAAATCCATTTATTTCCCTGAGCCCAGAGCTGGGACACCTGATAGGACTGACTAGACACACACCACCACACCATGTGATCAGCGCTCCTATTTCCAACAAAAAACCAACCAGCCATAAAATTCCCAACTGTTCCCATTATATCACCTAGCTGGAAGCATCTTTTTGAGTCCAAATGTTCATCAATCACACCACCATCGTGAATCCACATGAAAACTATTTCAAGCCTCAGCCTACAGTTACACCCTGATCATAAACACTCCAAAGGCATTTTTTTCCCATTTACTCATGCACAGCTGCAGAGAAATAGAAAATCCACTCGAAGCAGTGTCCAAGAGGGAGTTCTGCACCAGACAAGAGCGCAGAGGTCAGGAGTGTTCACCCAGATGCTCCACAGAGCACTCAGACAGACGGTTCATTTCATTCCTAACCTCTCTGCTCCTCCAGAGCAGCCTTCCCTCTTTTCCTCCTGCTCGAGTTTATTTCTTCTGCAAGATCTAAGCTGGCCTCGGTTTTGGCAGTTCTCACTTCATCCCTGAACTTCCTGACCTGCAAGATACGGCCTGCTTGGCTTATCAGTATTTACTTCCCACCCACCCCCATCCTTTGCAGGCGTACTTTTAAGTCCCTCCTAGAGCTAGCTGTCCCTGGTTTTTAGAAAATGGGATCCTGCCAGCATTTCTGAGTTGCCAAAAACCAAAAATGAAGCAAAAAAATCCACATTCACCACATCCCTTAAGTTTTCTAGTCCAGATTTTACCAACCAGTTTGCTGTGCCTCATCCACCCTGTGGCACTGAACACGCTCCACCTCACTTTGCTCTTACAACTCTTTATGAAGTGTTGGCACCTCATGGAGGTAACTTCCATCTTTCAAGCCCTGTTCCTATGAGCTCTGCAAGCATCCCTCTGCTCCCCTTCCTCTCCCTTCCCTCTTTAAGGTATCATGTTTTTCAGTAGGAAGTGCATCAGAGCTGTTTTCATCCCATCACACCCCTCTTTGCTCAGGGCTCCCTGAGCCTCCAGGTCTTGGAGCACCTTCTCCAGCACGGAACAGTCACTTTTGGGTCATTCCAGTGGGAATACTGCAGCATCATCTTTCCTGAAAGATCACAAACCTTCCTGGTCTGTCAGGCTCCCTTCCAGCACCACATCCATGTTTCCATGCTGTAATCCTGGCAGGCAGTTGTTTGTTGAACCTGCTGCTGGCCTCTTGATTCCCAGCGAGCCTCCAGGTGCACTCACCCACATTGCTGTAAATCCACAGTCCTTTCCTACAGCCTTGGTATTACCAGTTAGCTGTGAATAATTCAGGTTATAAATTAAAAGGTCCATGGCCAAGAGATCAGCCAGGCTGAGAAACAGCTCCTTGGCATCAGCAATGAAATCAACCTCAGGGAGTTGTTGCTTTTTCAACGCCACTTCCTGCATTTATGAAGATGATGGGACAGTGTGGGATAGGAATGACCCCTGTGGTTCCCTCCTGCCCTGCTGCTCCCAGGGGATCCCACAGGTGAGTTCCTCTCCCACCCTTTCCCTTCCCTGGGGTCACCTGGGGTACCTGTGTGCCCCACAGAGCCCTCCAGCCTCCCTTCCCAAGGCTGACCAAGCCTGGCTCTTCCCACCTCTTCCCACTCGGGTAACACTTGCTCCCCACCATGGAAATGAGGGGATCCCATCCCAAGTTTCCCTTCACTCATTTCCCAAGTTTATGGGATTATTTTTCCACATCCAGGGACAGCAAGCAGAGTTCAGGAGAGTGCCATTCAAATACACTCTGTGAATTGAGGGAAAGCCTTTTTCCCATCGTACTAAGGAGCATCCTGTAACAGCCCTGTCCAGAAAATCCCCATCTCCTGACTCCACAGACTTTTCAAGTGTGGCAGGAATGGAAACAGCCTGAATTATGTAGATGGAAAGTTTGGGCGTGGACAAAACATCCTTTTGAGAAAGATTCAATTTCACAGAAATGGAGGCATGCAAGAGCAGGACCTAGACCATGGATTGACAGCACAGAAGAGTTATTAAAATACTCAACTTCCCCCCCCCCCACTCCGCCCCCAAACACACCAAGCTGCTAATAAAAAGTTTCGGGATGATCAGTGAAAGCACATGATAAATCCAAATTTTTGATTAATAGACAAGAAAACAAAATTGAGATACAGAATCAGAAGATGGTGTGACTGATGTTCCCATCCTGTCAGGGGGAAGGAAATAGATTTGGGGTTTGTTTGGGGCTCAGTAGCAGCAGGCACAGCTTTAAGGAGCAAATGTGCCTTTGAGTTCTGCACTGGCCAAGATCTGGTGACAAGAACAGGAGAGGACAGGAGGTACCACCAGGACACTGAGCACTGAAATGGAAGTGGGAGAGAACACAGGCACAGGGAGTTTCACTCATCATGGGAAACAGAGGGCTATTGCTCGAGCCTCTCAACGTGTACTTGTGGGATTTCAGTGCAAGAATCACATAACCAGGTGTAAAAATCTTCAAATGTAATTTATTAAGACATTCAGCTATGTCTGTCAGTCTACATCCAAATTTACTACTAAAAATAAAATAGTATCACATTTCACATTAGGAATACCGACTTTGAAAAACACTTGAGTCAAGCCTATCGTATAAATAAGTGACTAATTTCTCTTCATATCAAAATTCACATAAAAAAATTGCCTGCCCCCTACTCCCACCTATTCCCCCACCCCAGTCCCTTGTTCTACTTGAAGCCATGATGAATGTAAAAATTTAAGTATGGACATGTCCTTGTCAAAGAAAAAAAGGTGCAAACCTATTAACAGCTTTTCAAAGTGGCATTTGCGGAGTCTGATCATACACAATAATGTACTCATTCCCAAAGTGCAAATATCGCCAGAGTTTAATACTGTTTTAATTCAGCTGCAAGGGTTAAACATTACACAGCACAGTCCTGCAAGGCCTCTATCCGTGCCCTAAAACTCATCCCGCTTTCCTCCCGCAGAGGCAAAGCGTTCATGAGAGTTTTAGTTTACTTCATGCAGCCCACACTGTGCCCATTATGAGCAAAAGTTTCATATACATCAAAATATTGACGACTCTGTCATAAAAGTCAAGAGTCACTATAGATTACATGAATTCAAATGCAACTGCCCCAAGAACACCCAAAGCATACACACGACGTATTAAGAGTGCTTCCATCTCCTGGTACAATCACTGCTGTTACATCTTTGATTTTTTTTTTTTTTGCTTTACGTGCCATAAAAAAACGTCAGCAACCAAAGCCGCCCATCCGCCAGAGACCGGCAACTCGCGGCCCGTGACGCCCCTCAGGGCCTGGGACTCTGTGCAACTCCTCTCCCTGACCAAAACCAAGCCAGCCTCCTGTCCCTCTGGCCACAACGTCTCACAGACCTCTTGCTCCTCTCCCCCCTCACCTACGTCTTGAAAACACTCTTGCACTGCTATTTATTCCCAGACATCCTTCCTATGCCCACAGTTCAGAGAGCTTCTGGAGTCATTTCTACTACGTCTCACTGGAGTTACCACTACCAAGCAGCCCATAAAAATCAGCATGGGATATTACATTTTGACCAGCATTAATAGCTACACTTCTTTCACAGCTGTGGAGGATTGCTTTTCTTCTGAGTCAAACGTGGATCTCTGAAATGTGTTTGTTCCTGCGTCATCCTCTGTAGCCTCAGAGCTGGACACAAACCCTCAGATCTCGAGCAGGGCACCCCTCTGGGGCTGCAAAGAGTTCTGCAGCACAGGCTGCTCCCTGGCTGGCCTCACAGGGGCTCGTGTCACTGTCCATGCTGTGAGATGCCCCCGGGTGGGCAGAGGCCTCGGGGCTGTCGTGTCCATCGTGGCCCCTGCTCGGGTTGTCCTTCGCACTCGGCCTGTGGTCACATGCAGCACCAGGCTCAGCTGCGTCTCCAGGCCTGGTGTTCTGCTCTGCACTAGGATTTGGCTGCTGCACTGGCTCTGGTCCCAGTCCTGGGAGCTGTGAAGGGCTCTTCAGTTGGCAGTGGCACAGAGGGCAGGTTTCTTGCACGTACAGCCATTTCTTAAGACAACCCGCATGAAAAAAATGGCTACATGGTGTGATTACAGCAGTTTTCATATCCTGAAAGACACACACACAAAAAAAGAGAAATGTATTATTATTTGTAATCCCACTCCTCTCCTCTCACCTCACACATCTGATGGGTTCACCAGGCACAGAAGAGATAGAAACAGTCCACAGACAAAGAAGAGAATGTTCCTCCCTTCACACCCACAATGTTTCATGAGGAGCAGCTGAGGGAGCTGGGGGGACTCATCCTGGAGAAAAGGAGGCTCAGGGGGGACCTTGTGGCTCCGCACAACTCCCTGACAGGAGGGGACAGCCAGGTGGGGCTCAGTCTCTTCTCCCAGTGATCAAGTGACAGGACAAGAGGCAATGCCCACAAGCTGTGGCAGGGGAGGTTTGTTTTGGGCATCAGTAAGGATTTCTTCACTGAAAGGGTTGTCAGGCATTGGAAGGGAGGTGGTGGAGTCCCTGGAGGTGGCACTCAGTGCCATGGGGATCAGTCACAGGCTGGACTTGGTCTTGGAGTCTTTTCCAACCTTAATCGTTTTCTGATAACACACACAATTCAAATACAGGCCAGGTCTTGCTTTCTTTATTACAGGCATTAAAAATGAGGCAAAAAACGTTTGTTTGTAAGATATTATTAAACATGACCTTTTCAGGACAAGAATCACAGGATTGGTTGGCTCAAGAAACAATCGTGCAAGTCAAAACAGCACCATGACAGATACAACATGTAACAACACCAGAAATGAAGTGACACCACGAACTCTGCCAGCTGAGACCCACATAATACTAGTCTGGTGTTTTGAACACTGTCATTCAATCTGGCAGTTTTACTCTTCAAAAGAATTTCTATCAAGTTTGGAGCCAATCCAATGCCACTCTTAACTGCACACTACTAACGTTAGGGTGATTCTTTCACTATCACACAATACTAGGATTTCTATTCAAGAGTAAGAGACTTTGGAGCTAGAAATGTGATAAAGATATTACTTTCAGCATTAATGTCCAAGGTCCTTACATCTGCTGGCTTATGTTAGCAAGACCCTTAACCTTTTGGTAATTAGGTTTCTGCTACAAAACTGACACTGCACATGAAGCAGCAATGTCTGTAGAGACTGTGCTGCTTGGACAGAATAGTAACAAATCAGCTACCAAGAACATGTTGCCTTTCACTAACAAAATCCTCCAGTAATGAAGAAAGGGAACATTTGCTGCTACTACTGAGACCAGCTCAACCCAAACATGAGAGGTGTCAAAACAGCTTAAGGATGGAGTTTGCTGTTTAACTGGAGAAAAAAAAAAGGCAGTTTAAGCACATCCAGGCTCTTCATTCCTAAGAATTATCTTGGTGACAGCACTCCAAAGCAATTTGCACAAAGCAGAAAACTGAGAGATTCCAGTTACTTACCGAGTGCAGTATTATTCATTACACATAATTCAAGTCACTTATTAGCTGAAGACTGAACTTAGGCTGGGGGTACTTCAACTCAAGCCAATCCTGTGACACTTCCATCCCTACCTGGTAGCAGATGGCACAGATGTCATTGTGCTGCTCCAGCTGCTCCTTCGTGGCCACGGGCAGAGATTTGATCTTGTTCACAGCATCCCTGCGAAGGAGGAAACTCTTCCAGCCCAGCTGGGCCCGCAGCCACACGTTGTAGTAGGAGTGGATGAAGATGATGACGGAGCCCATGACAGTCCACTCCCCAAAGATGGTTTCTGAGACACCGTAGGCCACCACGCACAGAGCCACCAGGAACTCCAGCAGCCGGTAGGTGCCGTTCACGTAATAGATCACATCGTCCATGTTCTCCACTGGTTCTTTCCTGAACTCCTCCACCATGAACAGAACATAAATGAAGAGTGTCCCAAGCACCTGTGACACAGGGCAAGACCATGAGCTCAGCTTTCAGTTCTGAACTGGAGCTTGAGTCAGGGCTGGCCATCAAGCTCTGTCCACATAATGTTCCCAAGCTGGACAGAAGGCAAGCCCCAAAGTAGTGAAATTGTTGCTGAACTTCAAGACAAATAAAAGTTGCTCTTTCTTGCAAAGCATTTAAGCTTGTTCCCAAGTACTTCCCCTTCTAAACCTTCCTCAGTCCAGAACACAGCTGAGTTGATTAGACAAGAGCACGGAGCATTTTAAGGGGCAATTTAAAAAATTTAATAATAAAAAGCCCAAGTAATAACAAATACTTATAGTATAAAACATTTCCTCTATTTACACTACTATGTTTTGAACATCAAATTGCTTTCAAAGAGTGATAGCTAAGTAATGACACATAAATGAGTACTCTGGGAAAAAACCTTTTTACCATGATAGCTACACACCCTCAAAAGCCTTTTGGCTTTACAATTTGAAACAGATTTCCATTCACCTGTGTTCTCAGCCCTCAGCCTCAGACACAGAAAGAGACTTTTTATCACCCCTTGTAATTATGCCCTTCTCTCATCCCTGTTCTTTTCTCATCGTGTATTTTCCCCCTTAGAACAACAGGACCACATTTAACGCAGGGCTGCACAGGGCTGATGTTCTTACCTGAAGAGAGGTTAGAATACTGCTGGAGATAATGATCAACAGCCAGAAATCCATGTGGAAAAACTGACAGATCATGTAGGCCATGTACGCGGGGAACACGAGTAAGAACAGGCAGAGGCTGACAGCTCGGAAGTGCTTCCACAGACTCCTGCAAAACAACACAACAGGTTTGTATTTTTCAAGTCAGATTTGAGTGTCAGAATAAGAATAGAATGACTGCTGGATGTAGGCACGTTAGATGTTTGCTCAAGGCTTTAGCTTGTTGAAAGGGGTTTCTATTTTACTTGGGCAGTCTCACTCCCAGCTTGCAGACATGGCTACAACTGTGGAAAGTTCCCTCTCATCTGACCTTTGCTGTTTTCAATAGAAAGACAAAATTATGAGCAAAAAAAGTACTTGAGATGCTAAATGTTACAGATGGAAGTCCATTACAATAAATTATTAAATGTGTAACTGTTTGGACACTTCTCTAAACAAACAAGAGGTCTCCAAATTAAATAATTCTTGCAACTCCTCTTCATGTTTTTGCTGATATGTGTGGGGCAAAGCTACTTCCTTTCATCACCAGATTTAACCCTGCTGCCTTCAGAACTACATTCCCCAATTCGGAGATCACAAAAGAAGAAATGCAGCACGACTTGAACATTTATCTGTGCCAGTCCTTACTCTGCTCCTACCATCTCCTTCTTCCTAATCTCCTCCCCAGCCTAAACACACCATCAATCTTTTTACAGCCACCCATTTGTGAAGGCTTTCAGAATATCTCCAGTAATTTACTATACTACCTGTACTTGTTCCTCACGTTGTATTTTAACCTCAACTTAGCTCTGGAGATGAGGTACAGAAAAAGTCAAAGCATTTGGGGGCACAGTACAGCAGCACAAACTGATTCATTCAATACAGTCTGAAGAAACATCAGAGTGACTTTGAGATCTGCAGCTCCATGTGTGTGGGTGAGGGAGGAAGGGAGAGCTGAAGTGGAATTTATCCTGTTTCTTGCTGATTTAGAACTCCCTGGGAGATTTGGCAGAAGAGTTAAAACTCACTATCCCCACAGTCTGCTTGTTTAAGCTGGGCAGATGCTCCAATCCTGGCTCTGCTCCCTTTCCCTCTGTTTCTATCCTGGAAGTTAACTTGCTGCACGCAGAACACCTCCAAGCTAAACAAACTCTACACATAAACAAACCTTCTCTGTTCATTTCTTCACTCACAAGTTACAGAAAGGGAAAAGACAAATGTAATTGACAAAGATAAAAGCAGAGTGATATAAGAACACCACGTAGCACCAATAAAGCTCCCAAACCACAAATGAAACTGAACAATCCCACACAATCCAAACATGTGGGACACTAAGGCAAACCTTCCACCTCGCATTCTGGTGGAAATCTTATCATTTTGGGATCACAAAAAAAATAGGTTTTACAATATCTAACACAAGGTCACTCCTAGAAACTTCCCACCCTCAATAGCTGTGTGAGATCACTGCTTTGGAGGGAAACCCACCCAACTGCAGAGGAGGTTAAGAAAAACCATTCTGCAAATCCACACAATGGAGTGTGGGTGGGGAGAGCTGAGTCCTGGATTTGCTTAACTGGAACCACAAAACTAGAGAACTTGGACTAGAAAAGAAATCTGCACACAGAAAAAAACCAAGGCAACTTTACAACTACTAAAAGCCATCAATTACTAGTTTATCACCTCCTAAAAGAGCATTGAGTAACTCTCAGTTTAGGAAACCAGTCTCTTACTTGTCCCTTGAGGCTCCCAATGCCAAGACAATGGGATCAGCAATTTCCAGCATGGACTGAAGGATGGATGCCACCACAATGAAAAGAATAATACTGAGCAGGAACGCCCGATGCACAACTTGGAGCTCAATCAAACCTGTCTGCACAGCCAGGATCAGGAGTGTGACTCCTTCAGTCATCCCCCTGCAGATCAACACAGTCAAAAAAAACAAACAATCACATCTCTGTGTCAACGCTGGTTCAAAAGAACATCTAGAAACACCAGGAAATAAACTGTCTGCTTCTGTCACAACCTTTCATATGTCACTGGTTTTAGGTTTCACTGGTGTCCCTGGAAGGCTTTAACCAGGGAGGGATGTTTTCAGAAATGCTGAAGTGCTGGGCTTAGGAACCAGCAGATTTTGCTCCTGACAAGCAGTGTCTGGGCTACATCCAGCTCAGACACCACCCGGCACAAAGCATTTTAAGGACTCCGTTTACACAAATTACCAATTTTGCCCATTTTCCAGTTTATTCCCCTTGTACCTAAACCAAATACAGCTGTCCACTTCTTTCTGTCTTGGAACCACAGAGTGACTTTAATCCCTCTGAGGATCACCACAACTATTTGATGCAATAAAGTTCATGCATGACCAAGAGATGTCTTTATACAGACCACTCTTATGTAGCCCTAATTTATACCCTTTTTGCTTCCACATCCTGGAATCCAAGATGTAAAACATTCTTTTGCAAACGGTCTCAACTCTCTATAGAGTTATGGGCTGGAGTAACAGGAAGGCAGTGTCAGGATCTCAATTTTGTATTAGACAAGTTGAGACAAGCCTGAGAAAAGGCATTTTGGCTATTTCCCATAACAATTTACAAGCAATCCATACAATGCTGTGTTTTAAACCTCACAGATTAGTAATGTTTCATACATGATTAGAGGGGAGATGAGGAAATGAAAATATCAAGTGTTTATATTATGCAAGCATGTGAAAATCTTTCAGTGACTCATGAAAATAAAAGCAACAGTAAATCCCAAGTAACAGCCCTGAATTTGTGCAGAAATGAACCGTCTCCCAAGAAGTCTGTGACAAGTATTTTCACCTCAAATCTTTTCAATGCACACACAGACTGGCATACAAAAAACCTGTCAAAAGGTCAAGACAGGTCAAAGAACTGCAACGCCACCCCTGTATTTTTATATAAATCCCCTTTTTATCTGTTTCTTTTCAGACCCTAGGCATGAGGCACTTACCTGTTCATAGCAGGATCGTTCATGAACGCTCGGTAACCCTGCAAGTAAAACTTGCAGAGAGTCAGAACTCCCAAAGCAACAAAAGAGACTGTGAAGACCAATCCCAGCAGCGAGTATGGAGTGCTACAGCATTCGGCAATACTGCCAGGAGAGAGAGGAAAAGAAACAAAAAGAGAACGTTGATCAGTTAAAAGCAACGTGAACGAGCTCTCCCCCTGTCCTGTTAACTGTCCAAGTTGGTTTTAAAGAAAAATTGGACTGGTTTAATGAAAATGTTACGAGTTCTACACCGCCATTAAGTCTTCCAATACATGAAGAAGGTGAGATGGATTTTATTACTTCTTTCCAAGACATGTAAGTTCATTGCAGCTCCCCCTCGGAGGCAGGGCTGTGCCGTGACATGCCTGCAGTCCCCTCGGCTCAGGGCCACGTGGTGGCACTGTCCTGCTGCCGCTGGGCTTCGGAGCCACAGGCGAGCCCAGAGCCTCCACACGCTGAAGTCACTCGCTGGAATTTCACCCAGCACCACAAAGACCCAGTTAAAGCAGACGGATTCACTTAAGGCATGGTCTCCTCTTATCCATAATAATGCACACCAACATCAAACTAACAAATCCTGTTGGGAGACTGGGGCTTTTTGTCAGTGTCCCCATCAGGGTCAGATGGGCAACACCTGTTTGTGGAACAGCTGAGCCTGAAGCAGCAGAAAAAATCATCAGAGAAGGCTCTCCTTCAGCTGGTTTCTTCCTCTCTTTTCCTACAGCAAAGTCCCAGAGATTGAGACCCCAGACTTCATTTGACAGCTGAATCACCCACTTTCAGGCTGCTCTTCTACTGGCCCTGGCACGGTGATATTTGAATCAGCCCAAGCCCCAGAATGTGCTTTGGGTTTGGAAACACAGCACTGCCAATGCCAGGTAAAGATTAAAGAACCAGCTGTCAGCCAGGGGTTACACATCTGGAAATACTCATATGCATAATCCAAGGTAATACACTGACACATTCTTTAAAAAAAAAATCTTCATTTGTTCCTCAGGACAGTAGTCTCGAGAGAGAAATTGTCATGGTCAAAACCCTGTCCTGCTAATTAACTGAGTGATGAGTGAAGCAGTCCAGCGCTCTGACAAAAGACTTCTGAGGAAGCAGATGCTTCAAAAATAAACAAAGCTCATCCAAGAGACATTTACTTTGTCTCTTTCAGTGACAACTTAAACCTGAAATAGCCTTTGAAAGCAATTCACTGCAGAAAATGTTGATGTGTTTACCTATACTATTTACAGTACTTCTGGTAAGCCTTCCAATTCTGCCTGTTTACAAACCAAGGGGGGCTGGAAAAGCTTCTAGATGTTCCTGCTGATCAAGCTAGTGAGAAAAAGTATTTAAAGCAGTTACTTATATAGGGTATTTGAGGAACTCTAAGTTTTGCTTCAAAATAAATTATCAGTAATCGAGAATCCTGTTTTTTTTTTGTCAGAATAATGTTAGGACTCTTCTTAAACTTGATCTACTATGCAAGGGTCCCAGAGGAACTTATGGGCTTAAAAGATGCCTGGGGAGCTTTACTATGTTTATATGTCAAGCACAAGTTTATAAACTGTCCCAAAGAGGTGAAGCCTTCATGGCTTCTCAAAAATCACAGCAGTTACAGACCCATGGAAAAGATTTTGAGAGGAACAAGAATAATAAAAGGTACAAAATAGTTTTAAAAAGCAAATATGGAACAAGAGCTTCCCAGTCTGGGAAGAACAGACTTAAGCTACTCTCGGTTTTCAAGAAAACAACTTGATATCCATGTCTCCCCTCCCCAATATATGAACTGAGGGGCACTGAATGAAATTATACAGATTCAAGCAATCAAAATGGATTTTTCATTATAGAGACAAGGCTGAGCTATGAAAATGCTTTGCCTCAGGATCTTCCAAATGACACAAGTGTACATGGGTTCAAGGGCTGCAACCACAAACTGATGGAAGAGTTTTCTGAGGGTTACAAAAATACTTATTGGCCACATCCAGCTAATGCAGCCTGACAGAAGCTGCTGGATGCAGGACTGGATGACTCCTAGGAAGCATCCTGTGTGTCATATAATGGGTGGGTGTCCTTCCAGGAACCCATCTGCAGCCACTGCTGGGAACTGGATCCCAGGCTCCATCAGGATCTGGAATGACCCAGCACAGCCACTCCAACCTCCTCATGGAGTCAGACACAGCAGCCCCACTGTTTTAAGCAATTGTTCACCTTAAGTGCACAGATGCAGAATTCACTTGTTTTCATGGAAGAGCACATCTTTTCTTCCACTTTGTTGAACAGCCAGCACTACACTATTACCTGACCTGACAAGGTACTTCAGCTCCCTCCTAGGGGTCAGAGCCTGTTAGTGGTACCATTGGAGTTTGTGCTTTTAAGATGAATCAGTGTTTTGTCCCTGTTTTGCTACAAATAGGAGAAGTATAACAATATGGTGTAAGGAATAAACTCAACTTCAAGGAAAAGAATTGCTGTCTCCTCTATTGTAACAAAACTAAAATTGCAGAAGAAATGAACAGGAAGAAGAATTTCAGACCCCAGTGGTTTAGTTAACAAGCAGGTAACGTAGTCAGTGCCTCTGCATAATTCAGGGTGACACCATAAGCAATTTTAATACTATATGCAGTAAAAATCCCTGGCATTTCTCCTTAATGATAATTAATTTTGACAGCTTACAGGATGGCACCGTAGACAGATACAGCAAGGCAAGAAAAAGCCCAGCAACCGGAAAGTCTGATTGGAAAACTGTAGTGATGAAGAAGTTACTAATCAAACAGCAGAACTAATGATGTATGATCCCTAAAGACGGTGTCCTGTGCTGTGTTTAGACAACTAATTCCCCTCTTTTCCCCATCCCACTACCTACTGGGACTGTACCTAATCTGCCTAACCCAGCTCCTGCAGCACCCTCAGCTCCTCTCTGTCCTGCATTCCTGCTCCCTCTGTATGTACAAACAGCTGAAAAAGGCACACAGAAGCCAGCAGAATCCCTCAAATGTTGCCTTTCAGTACCAGCACCAACACAGACCTCTATCCTTTATCTTACAACCTTTAAACTTTATGGCCTATAAAACTTTTTATATTTTTAGAAAGCTTTTACAAATCTGGTATCTTTCTGATCTTTACACCTCGGCCACATTAACCACTGGGCTCAGTTGTCGCTTTGGGATTTGGGTGCTTTGGATGCTTGGATGAACTCAAGAATGTGTCCCATACCAAAATGATGAAGCATGACATCCAAGGCTCAGAAAGCAACATGATCATGAATAAGATATCAGATGGACTGAACTTCAGCTGAAATATCTCAGACTTAAAACCAATTTATATACTGAAAACAACTCCTGGACCAAAGCTCTAATTACGGCTACTCTTTCCTCAAAGGAATATTCTGCTTTCTTTGGAAGCTCTCCCACAGTTCTCTTAATGTCTGCTCTGAATGGGATTCATGCCTTTGCAGGACAAGCTTAACAGGGTTTATATGCATGGTCACTGCAGTAAGGACAAATATTTGTTGGGTATCCAAGTGCAATGAAGCCAATACCCACATCTCATCTCTAAAAGAGCACAGATACTGATATCAGAAGACAGTTCAAACAGAAAACCAACTATCTGCAGGCTCCTGAATTACCTGGTCAAGAAGAGGAAGAGGAGCCTCTCTCTGGAGGCAGGCTGGTCCCGTGTACTGAAATAGGAATAGATCTGAAGAGCAAACAAGACGAGCCAAAACACCATGAAAAGCACTGGGACCACCAGCTGGTTCCACAGAGACATTCCCAGTGCCAGGAGCCCATACACCTCCACCACCTGGGAAGACACAAAAAAGGAATTTGTTATTGAGTCACAGCACATGGGATTTGATAACAAAAGGAAAGTCAAGAACACAGTCACAAAGAAGGCAAGGATAATCCACATGACATCAGCCACCCCAGAGGAAGAGAGGAGGTACATCAAAGCACAGTTTGACAAAGGCAGAGCTCAGGTTCAGCAGTGACAGATTTCCAGTCTGCCTGGCAGGAGGCACAAGTACCTGACTGCAGCAGCAAACCCTCAGACCAGCTCAATGTCCCTTCCTACAAACACCTGCCTTGGAGCTGCTCCCTGCAGCCCACTCACAGCCAGAGGGCTGAGGACACGTGGCTCTGGGTCATGCCAGCCCCTCAGATCCTCTTGCCCAGTTTAAGTCACAGCAGTGTTGTTTTCTCTGTAGCTACTGCCGAGTCACTGCACACTTTCGACACCAAAATGAGTCATACAATTAAAAAAAAAGTAGTAAATCTACTTTGCTGACCTGTTTTTAAGGAAAGAATTTTACACCACCCCCCCATATTTTTTGCTTAAGTATATCAAAAGGATCACACACCTAATCCACCAAGTGTTTTGATATTCATGCTTAAGACTTACACTGGAAGACTCTGAAGCTCAAAGTACTTCCTTTGCATTGCAAGTTACAATCATTTCCAAGAAGCTGGAACTTTATACAGCTGGACTTAGGTCAAAAGGAAACTGCTCATAACTACTAATTCCTTATCACCTGCTTCCCACAATGACACAGAAGCCATCATGGCAAGGAAGTTTTCAGGAAAGTTAAAAAAGCTGACAAGCACGAGGGATATGATACTCCCAGGACCTGCTGCAGCACCGGGGCTGATGGACAAGCAACATGCTGCTGGCAGGGACACAATGCCAAGCTCCTGCTTCGCTCACAGACTTGTCAAGGAAATGCACCTGCCCTCAGGAGACTCCCCTGGCCTGGGAGCAAGGCAAGCAATCCTGTGCAGCTCCTGGCACAGTGCTCCACCACACTGGGAAAGGGTCATGCTATGCTCATAATGCAGATTCGTAACGATGAGACATTTCTGGCATCTTCTGCTGCAAACAGGCAGCCAAGGCTCTGGGCCTGCTTTTAAATTATACCACTGGGCACAGCCTAATGTACACACAAACACAAAAAGCTGCCCTGGTCCACCTGCTAGGGCTCTCAGGAGACCTTCCCTCCTGCTGTCTAACATCCCAATATTCACTAAGTTTTGACACTGATATCAAACCCACAATCAAATCAAGCCTAAAATAGCTGGATTTGCGTGTGAGCTCTCAAACACCAGGACAGCACCAAAAACCAACAATTGCTCAGAGTTACAGCACTGGAAATACAAGCACAAAAACATCCCAGTTGGAATGATAATATCCTCCTCTGGAATACACATCTAGGCTTGATTTGTAGCAGAGTTGCAACCAGTTACATGAATACACCACGAGCCAATGTTCTTTCTGCAGTTTCAGGAAGAAAAGCAAAGAGCAGCAAGTTCTTAAAAAACAAAAATCCTGCGTTTTGCCAGTACAATGTGAAAACCACTCACAACTATTCACTGCAACTCTATTGCATGTATTTAGAAAAGCAGCATCTAACATTCTTATACACCCAGTGCCGCATTACAGTCTTTTTGCCATTTTTTCTGTATTCCCAAGGGAAAAGCACTTTATGCCCTCTCCATAAAAAGCCAGGAGAAAGAGTATGACCAGTCTCCAAAGGCCAGGAATAGAAGGAATACTTCTTCATGATTACTGTAATACAGCCTGGCATGGAAAGACCTGAAATACTAGGATGGGGCAGGGGGGAGACAAGCAATTCTAGAGATGAGGAGGAGACTTGGGTACCAGCAGTATTTAGACCTCAATTCTGACAAACAAAAATACAGCAAGAAACAACTATTTTTCCCCCTTCAACCTGGAATGTATTTGCAATTAAAAAAATTTTAAGACGTTAAAGTGTTTTAAACATAAATGTCTAATAAAAAGTCTCAAATCCACATCTAATCTGAATTTGACTTCAGGGAGCCAAACTGTGCATCCATTCATGTACATGGAAAATGGAAGAGCTGGTTCCAACCTTTTGCAAGGCTTTGAGCTGTACAGACACACAACTGTTTTACCCCAAATGTTGCCACTCATGCACAGTAAGCATGATACTTCCATTCTCACTGGAAAGCAGGATACTGAAGCTTTGCCAGTTAGCTCCCAAATTAATTTTTAAATCAGCAAATCTACAAGCCAGGGGAGGCTTTGACTGGATATCAGGAGAAATTTCTTCACTGAGAGGGTGGTCAGGCATTGGAAGAGGCTGCCCAGGGCAGCGGTGGAGTCACCATCCCTGGTTGGATTTAAAAGATATATAAATGTGGCACTAAGTGTTTGAGTGGTTGGACTTGATGATGTCAGAGTTCTTTTCCAACCTAAACAAATCTGTGATTCCATGGACGAGGTCAGACCAATGCTAGGTGCTGTACAAACACAGAAGGATAATCCTGCTCTAAAGACCAACTACATACAAAATAAAGAGCCAGACACCAATGATCAACATGACAGGCACAGCACAAACCTCCTGCTGCCAAGTTTTTGTTTGTGTATGACAGATATGACAGCAAACAAGAGCTTTAAAGAAGGCTTTCAAAGAGCTTAACAAGTTAGTTTTCAGTCTGCTTCTGGACTGAAGAGCAGAAGGCAAAAAAACCCAGTGGCTTGGTTTGAAAAAAAGTCCAGGCAGTGGTGAGAGCTGAAACAGTGGCTCAGTCAAAAGCCAAGCAAGCATCAATCCTTTTATACTGAAATATACATAAGTATGTATATACATATATATTATGTAAAAACCCAGGAAATGCAATGTTTCTGTACCACTGAGAAAGTGTCTTTTGAACTAAACATGTATCAGATGTCAAAGCATTAAGAAAATGGACATGCCTGATCAGTCTTCTTGTTCAAGGTGCCAGTAATGTTGCTGCTCTAAAGAAAATACCACAGACTTCTCAAATCACTGTGCAAGTTAAAAATCACTAAGTCAGTGATTATTAGAGTCAAAACAGCTTCAGTGTCACTCCCAATTTAACACTTCTGTAAATACAAACACTTTTCATACAGAAAGTGTTTCTTGAAATGAACAATGACTACAATGAATGCCCAGGGATTACCTTCCTCACTTAGTAAGTCTGCAAATAAATTCCAGTCTGACACAATCTTGTCTTTTAGCCTGGATTTGGGAAGGAATAAGCAAAGTCCAAGCAAAGTGTCCATGCTCAGCTGGCCAGCAGCATAATTCAGGCTCATGTCTTAACTTCTCACCCACCCAAAGCTATCATAAATTAAAGAAAGAAGATGCTATGGATACATCTTTCTTCAGTTGGCTAAGAAAGGATGAGTTAGCACACAAACACAGGTGCACAGAACACAGCTAAAGTGGGTTTTTTTTTTACATCTTTCCTGCACAGAAGGCTCAGAAAACAGAATGGTTACATCCACCACCTCACCTGGACAAGCTCTCTGTAGGCAGACTTCGCCAGGTTATAGGGCACCAGAAGATTAGAGGCCAGGAAGTAGAGAACTTCCAAGCCGGTGAAGATCATGGCGAATTTGTTGATGATGACGATGGTCTCGAGCGGGACGAGGCAGAGCCGGGCCAGCAGAGGGAGCATGTGCGCGGAGAAGAGCCAGATCTGCTTGGTCTTCATGACGCAGGAGCAGAGCGTGCACACCACCAGCTGCCCTGGAAACGCGACACAGCAGTTCAGAATCAAGCTGATTATCCCCTTCAGGAAAAAAGCGTGTTTTTAATACGTTATCTTTCCAGAACACCGTTATCAACATCCAGCATATTATGACGGTTCTAAGTAGGACATCTCTGTTACGAAACCACGCTCCTCTCCGTGTCTTTTGCTGGGTCACTAAAGTTACTCTTTCCAAAGTGTGAACGCTTTCACTTCTCAGATTAGCGAGCTGTAAACCCGAAACACATGCAGAAGCAGATTAATAAAGCCCCAGGAATAAATCATACAGAGGATAACCCAACAAGCCAGCCCTCTTTTTCCTCACCACCCCCAGCTCAGCTGAAATCCCATCAGTGTCTCTACACACAGGAGCTTTCCTGAAGCCCAGCCACACTATTTCATCCTGACCTACACAAAAAAGCAATCAGAGGTCCCAAATGGCTTTTAGAGCAACAATATTTACACTGTCAAGAGGAATTACTGACCAAGAACAGCAACAGGAGAAGAGCCAGGTCAGCAGCTGAGACAATAATTTCATAACACCCCGAGGCAGTTGCTCAGAATGATCACTGAAGCTTGCAAGTGACACATAATTAACAACTAAATTCTCTTTAATAGCTGGTGGGGACACAAGCATGAGCATCTCCCCCACACACCCACAGATTTGGAGGGTGGTATTTCTAAAGCACTAAAAGCACTTCAGTCTAACTGCTCCCATCAGAGACACTGAAGTTATACCCTTGATCCCAGAGAAAAGTGAATGGGGCAAAATGCACATTGCCTGGATAAGAACAATCCTCGCTCATTGTTTTGCAGTAAGGAATTTATGGCATGTTATTTGAAAACAGACCCTTGTTCATCATCTATGTTAATTTATATCCAAATGCCACAATATGTGGTACTAAATTCAAGTGCTAATGCCCTGGTTTGGAACCACCTCCATTATGTTTGCATTTCATAACTCTCCCTGAAACCAGGAGCTGGCCTTAGGAAAAGAGAGGAGCCCAGACCAAGGCCAGTGACATCTCTAGGTCAGCACGAACTCCATGTGCTCACATAAGCTCACTGACCTTGTAAGCCCTTCTGGATGGGCTGGGGAGGGAAGCTGTGAGAGGAGAAACAGCAGTACCAGGGTTTTGCTTTCATTCTGCCAAGCTTCCCTACCTAGGGCAGGACTTCTGCTTTCAAAATAACTGCAACTGAGCTGAAAGCAACCTCTAGTCTCTACTACTTAAGCATACAAAGTTCTCCCTCCTTCACGCTGTCCCCTTTCAAGTTAAAATTCCTACTGTCAATTTGACAGATGTATTTCTGAATTAGCAGATGTCTCTGCAGAACAAGCACCCTCGCTCTCAGCAAGACACTATCAGCATACTGGGTCTTCTGAGCCTCAGAGAAAAGTTACTCTACTCATCTCTTTAGACGTTCAGCAGACTCCAGCTCTGAAGCATTCTCCCTCTGCTTTGTTGTTCTCTGCCCACACACACGTTGCTACAACCCTATTTAAGACACCACCAGCACACTGCTGTGCTGTCATATTCAGGAGCCTGGCAGGCAGCTTGCGAGGATTTCTGCGACTCATGGTAACTACGGCAACTCAGCTTCACACACAAAGGGACACAAACAGCAGCATCCAAAGTGTTCTTCAGCATTTAATAAGAGTGTCGTCATCTGAAATCAAATATTACAACAGCATCACATCAAACAATCCAGCGCTCTCTGATGACAAATTAGAGCCTCCGAGTTCAGTCTCAGTAAACAGCAGAACCTGCTTTCCTCCAACAGCCTTGTGTGGAGTGTGCTGCTCATCCCTGCTCAACTCTGGCCCTCCCATCCTTTTAATTTAAACACTGATCAAAAGTTACTTGTCATGGGAAGGAGAACTGTGCACACCATCAAAGGAAATACATGGAGCACTTTCTCTGGAAGCTCCAATCTCTCCCCTGAAGTGTGCACCTTGTCAATTCTCAACCCCTGCAGGAAAGGCATGAATGCCTCCAGAGGAGCTTTGAGTGATGGTACTTCCCATTTTAAACTGGGGTAGCAGCACCTTAGTTCAGGACAGCCAATCTGTCTCTGCAGTAAATCACACTTTATCTGCAGGTGGAGCTGCACAGTGTCAGTCATCAACATCACACAGCAGGATCAGCCAGAGAAAGGAACCTCACATCAAACAGATCTTAACACTCAAGGTATCTGCTACAACTATCAAATCCAGGTGAATGTTTGCATCCTGTAAACTGAAATGCTTTGGCCTGAACACTGACACCCAACAGCTGCAACACCCCTGGAAGACACCAACCAGGGTCCTCTGCTAGGGAATGAGGCAATAAGGAAGAAATCCATTGTGTGAACTTCCTGCCCATTCTTTTCCCTTCCCCAAACCTCCACAAATACATTAAACATTGCTGACAGGTAGCCAGAGCCTCTCAGCTCATAAGCTAATGGAAAATGTTCAACAAGATAGCTGACATGGCACAGCCACTGTACAGGCCACTTGGAGTAGAGAAGCACCTTTATTTCATTCACAGTTTTAGAAAGCTGATGTTAACAAACTCCCTGGCTACATCAGGGACTTACTCAATAACAAGGTATCCTAAAGTTAATATAAAACCCCATTACTGTGCCATAAGGGTAAGCAAGTCTTCATGGTAGCATCACTGGCAAAAGCACGCAGCAGCTTTGAGAAGTTCACAGCTGATGTGCTCCCAAAGTGGCTCACTCATCCAAGGGGCCACCTCCAAAGACATTTATTTCTTCCATCCAGCACTTAGGAACACATTAGTATCCCTAGACAACAGTCATCAGGCTGTTAAATGCAGGGGAAGAAATGACTGTGAGATCCCATTCAGAAAGTATTAATGAATAAAAGCATTAACAAAGGTTATGTTTGTGAACCAATTGATTTGTTCATCATTCCCTTAATTCTGACCAGACCTTCAGGAACCAGAGCTGTACCAACAGTAGCATTTTTCCATTCCCTCATGCACCTGCTTTGGTGCCTGTCAGCAGTGCTGCAGCACAACACCCTGTCAGAATGTGTGAGAAAAAGATGGAGCAAAGCACCTGTACATTCATTTTGCTGTGAAGAAAGCTCCACTCAGTGCTGTGCACTCCTGAGACTCTGCTGAATAAACAGCCTTGCATACAACAAATCTGAGAAAACATTTCATATTTATACAAAACACTGTCAAGCCTCACAGACCACTTTCACAAGTCTTCCCCAAAGATGACTGCTTGTCATCAAGACCAAAATTACATTTTCAAGTTGGCTTTGAAAGAATAAGGAAAATTAGGAATGGGGATATTAAAGATGTTAACACATACACATTTGCTAGTAGTCACAAGCACCTATTTCTGAAACACAATTACAATAAGGGGACACTTTAGTCTGATACTACAACCCAAAACTGTAATGAATAAAACAATTATCTTTTTCTCACTTGTTTTTAGTCCCTGTTAAAACCCAGATGCAGCATGCTGGGGGTGACTCTCAGTTAGAATGACACAATGCCTCCTGATCTCTTCCTGCCCAGGCCTGCAAGATGCTTTGTGAAGCTCTCTGAGGGATTCTACTTTACCATAAAACCCTGCATTGCACCTGGGAGAGATTCACAGGACTTATTACAAACATTTTCTCATTAAAAACATGCCAAAAGCTTTAGGTGTACTTTGGTGTCATTTGACAAGACAGGAAAATATATCTAGACATTCAGAAGAGAGAGGAAATGATATCTAAATAATCTTTCCTTGAAAATTACCAGGGTTACTTCTATTAAAAATATTAAAATCAAAGGCAAATATCACATTTGAAAGTAAGGATGCAGGCAAACAGGAGATGGGTAAATTCTGTCAGACCTAACATACTGTAAAGTAGTAAACCCATTTTTATCTGCCAGTAGCAGCTGCAAGGAAACAGAAAGCAGCTGAGTTTTGCCAACAGTAGTACATGGCTGACGAAATCTGTCAATAATCTGATGAAAATCAGAGATCTTAGTGAAAGGAATTAAGGAAGATTTTTCTTCCAAGCTTGTCTCAGGCATCATTTTAAAATACACATGGTGTATATGTGTGTATGTGTATTCCAGTATCCTCTCAGGAGAACATATGGTTTGGTGTAACAACCTTAACACTGAATTTATTCTCTTCCAGTCAAAGTTCAAAGGGTAAGGAAACACTGGCAAGTCCAATTCTTTATGATTTATTTGGGATTTTTAGGTAGGGAAGTCATCTCTGCCATTAATCAAACAATTTAAATGTGTTTGACTTGTTATTCTTTAATTCTTTAATTAGAAATATCCTCAGGACTCTGTAAAAAAAAAACATTAACCTGAAGTTCCATGCTCACACCCACCAACGTATTTCACCAGATTTTGTAAGAGAATGACAGTGTTTAGCTATAAAGCCAATAAAGATTTAATGTGCACAACACCTGCATTGACAAAAATACTGTAAATGCAGGTAACTATTGAAATTTCTACAGAACTTTCCCTATAAAGGTTATTATAGGCACTCCAGTTGTTCTGAATCAGACTGCATAGTCTGAGAAAACCAGAGGCAGAGCATAACAGACTTGGAAAATATTTCAGAGCTGCAAGTATATGGGGTGTTGATAAATCAGTGGCACAGAAAAAGCCAGGCAGGATACAGCCAGCCTCCCATGCCTCTTGCATATTAATAAGAATCACAACAAGTTAAAGTAATAAAGGAGATTAGAAACCAAGAGGTAAAACATGCATAGGTTGCAATGAAGAGAATTAGAGCTCTCTCCTCCCAATTATTTCAAGCACTTACCTACTAAAGCAGTCATGAAACGGTTCATAGAGAGAGGCTCCAAGTACATTGGTCCTTCATAGCCTGATTCCAGTTCGCTCCTCACATAATCCCTAAAAAACACAAACCCACAAACTATTAGGATCCACCTGATTCAGACACGAAGCAGTTTATTCATTCCACATACATGTAACTTCAGCGTACATCACAGCCAATTAACTAAACTGCAAAAAGCAACATTAACACTTCTGTTGCAGCAGTCGTGCTGATGGAAGGATCCAACTGAGGCATGACTTAAGCGAGAGCAGAATTATCTGTAATTAGACTCACTGGCAGAGCTGTAAAAAATCCTTTGGGACATCTAAGCTGTTCTTCAGAGCGTGGCCTCAAACTACTTATTGACAAAGCCTCTTAAGCACCATTCCATTTTTAAGTATCCTTATTAAGTGTTTTTTTTCCCTAACAATAATTTCTTTTCCCACCAGCAACGTGTGAAAAAAAAAAAAATCTGAGAGCTTGACAGAGAGAACTTCCAATTTAATGCTTGTAGTATTTTGTACTTAAGAAGTTCTTTACATTCAATTAAAAAATAAGTATGAAGGAAAAGCAACAGTCACGGACTAGAGTCAGGAACAGAGTTGCTGTATCACCCCTTCGTCCAACACGATTTAAAAATTTAGTTCTATCCTACCCAGATACCACAAACTGGTAAAATACTATTGACAGACACAGTAAGAGAGCCTGAAAATCTGCAATTCCCCTCAGAAAAGGTGGGCTGGGAGGATGGGCTCTGGCAACTAAAGTGAAAGGGAAGAACCTGAGGACCCTGGGCAGTTTTCTGCAGTTGCTGGTCACCACTGGCTCTGCCCTAGAGTGGGTTAACACATCAGCAGAACTCAAATATGACCCTCACACTAAGAGCAGGCATTTCACACCTTCAGAAGCTGATCCTGGACCTTCACAGCAGGAATTCTGCAGTAGCTCCTTAATCCCCCGCCCTCAGACAGCAGGCAATACTCCTGACCTTCCACATCCAGACCCCCAGCTCATTTTTCTGCCATGCCCTGTGACCCTCCCTGCTCCACTCCGGGGCAGCTGCAGCTCCACCCTCACCCTCCTTAGGGCACCACCAGCAGCACAATCTCTCTGTTTGCTCCTGGCTGATCCTGTCCAGCACTCACATCTACCTGCATCACACCCCGGGAATGCCAGACAGACACACTGGGTCTGACCCCGCATGGAGCTCACGGAGTCTGTTTGCTCCAGGGGCAGTTCAGTTATTCCGTGTTTATTTTTATCACTGAGGCGAGCCACACTTGCTGGGAACAGATGCAAACAAAGCCCAGCAAAACAGGACAGGAAACCACAGCCAGTACAAGAATTGCTCTTTTTATTTCAGTGCAGAAATAGATGCAACTTGGTGCTACTGGGACCATTCACTTCTCCCCAGAAATGTGGGAATACACCCTGTTCCTAGGATTAGCTTGTTACCCCAAGCAAAGGTATTCACATTTTCACTTGCAAAAAAAAAATCTCTGGAATTCAAGATATAAATCTCAAAGTACTAAAACAAACACTTCAAAGCTTGTTCTTCATAGCTGACAACGCTGCCTACTCAGAGCAGCTTTTCAAGTGTCATAGTATATGTGAGGTATGTTGAAATGAGTTCTTTAGATGCAATCTACAATTAAAAACACATGAGGACTGAAAAGGCACCAAAAATGACAATTCTAGACAGAAATCTTCCCCCTGTTCTCCAGGTAGAGCTAAGCACAAGTGCTTTTTTTCCACCTTCCAAAATCCATAAGGTTGTAATCCTTTGGGCAAAGGGGTTTTTTTATTTATTTACATCATATGGACCAGCAGAAAGCACTTTCTGAAAGCATCAGCAACACAAACAGGATAATCCATCACTTAAAAAAGAGAGAAAAAAAAAATAACAGCACTTGCAAGATGCTGGAGATAGCTTTTTGTCTTAGCAAAATCATGCTCCATCCCCAAATTTTGGGTGGAAACACTGGCTATTACTAAGCTGCTGGAAGGACACCAGTGAAGAGATGAAGTTTTTTCTGTATTTGTTAGGAAACAGGTTATAAAATCATCCAGGATACCAAGTGCAGCAAGATGACCTTACACAACACAGCCAAGGCACACGAACAAAGCTGCACTTACAGTTGCTTCTTCAACACCAGAACGTGCTTGGAGATGACCCAAATTTCTTGGAGCTACATTTCTTGCTGCTGTCTGATTCAGCCATCTGCACAGAGGTCTGCACTTGCCTGAATTCTCTAAGTAACTCTCAGTCATAACTGAGTTTTAGGCCCACCAGTGTGGAGAAGCAATGTTTTAAGATCTCCTAAATTTTTTAAACAGTATTTGTAGCTGATGTCTGAATGAGGAAAAGTGAAAGCAATGATTCTCCTATTACCAGTACAAACACAAGGATCTTTTGGCACAGACACCAATCAGAAGATGCCTCGAACAGCTGCAGTGCCATACAAGATGCTGAAAAAAGCAAGTGCCTGCACTCAATTTTGATCAATTAAAGCCGTATTAATCTCCAGCTTTTACATTTGAGGATTGTTCACTTTACTGCAGCAGCGTGAGAAAACAAGAATGCTAAAATCATTATTTACTAGTTAATGAAATGACTGAAACTACATTACTTTGGAAAATTAGGATTTAAAGAATAAAGCCTGGATCATACTGCCTGCTGTTCACTCTGTAGCTGCATTCCCAGGCTCATTTAACCCAACTGCTGGCCTGTTAGCAGGTACCCATGGACAGCCATGACTAAATTGCTCCAAAGGTGATCATTTTTCACACATGATTGGTTTTGTTTGTTACTGAAGTACAAAAAGGTCTTCCATTACTAAAAATACGCTTTATAATTGACTGACATAAGGTACAGTGGTTATCTGATCTAACTGACTCATATTGCTGACATTTACTTTGGCTGATTAATCTCCACTGTCAACATCAAACACGCTCTCATAGGTTTCTAATATCTACAGACAACCTTAAAATTAAGTGTATTTTAAGTTTATCCATAAGAAACAATTCAGTCTCTTGCTCCCTCCCTTCTCATTTTAAGCTCTGTGAGGCTCAACACACTTGGGATACAATCATAATAAAACTGCAAAACATGAAATAAGATAATGATGTGAACTCCGGTTTTTGCATTAACTGTGTGTTTAATCACATCACTTCTATTCTGTATAACTGCATCACTTATTTTCTCAAGCTGCTTTTTGCTGGAAATGGGTAAAAGAAATGTGATTCTTTTAAGCAAGACATTTGTGCTACTACATGTAAAATAAAACCAGCATCCACCTTCCTTGTCAGGAGTGGCAAGGAAAATTAACTTAGTAATTGTGGTAAATTAACTTAGTTTGCTCAATTCTTTTAAATTGCATTCTTTTGTCTGAGTAGTTTTCCTTAGCATGAGGAGCTGAAGTCGTGGAGTCTTCAGCCACGAGCTGCAAGCTCCCACCTAGGAAAGCTGAACTCATCCTGAACTTCTGCTCAGTTACACCAAGGGAGGCCCTGAGACCAGCGTGAACTCTGGGTCACAGCAGAAGCTGCAACCCAGACAGATAAAAGCAGCCACACCCACCTGGAGACAGAGAAAGAATCCAACAGGGGACAAGAAAACCCCAGACCACCCACCACCGGAGCAAGGGGTGTGTGCAAAGCACATGAAGAGTGGATGAAGGATGGGTGCATTGACTGGAAGGGTACAAAGGCTCCGTGATTTCTGTGTTCTGGGTCCCTGGCTGCAGGCACCCAGCTCAAGCTGTTCCTGTTGCTGTGCCACTCCATTATTAAACTAATTTTTCTTGGAATTGGAAACTGCTGTAGGGAACCAGATGGGATCTCAGACCACTTTAACAACTCCTGGTCTCTAAATACCCAAGTGCTGGCATTGGGTGAGCTCAGCAGGTACCTCTGGAGGAGGAGGCACTCAAGGGTGAGCGTTTAAACTGCCCAGGCAGATTTGGAGAAGGTCCTGCAGTGGGTTTGTCCCTCTCAGTATCAGTCCCTCCCCTACTGCAGCTCTCTCACAGCTGCACAGCCTGACCAGACAGTAATGTGCACACAGAAAGGGGATTCAATTCCACATGTAAAAATGGAGTTCAAGTCCCTCATAGCAATGGGAAATAAAATCCTTTAGATACAAACTGCTGGTCAAACCTGAAACTAAGGCTGGATCCAGCTGCACCTACACACCTCTCTGAACCTCGTGACTCCACAGGAGGGTCTCCCTGACAGTGTTCTTATTGCTTTTTCTTTCTTCTTCCTGGTAACAGGGAACAAACTCAGCATAGAAAAGGGGATGCCCTTGGCCAAGGTATTGCAAAATTGGGAAAAGATTTATGGTACAGCTCAATTATCTAAAGAGCACACAGTGGCCTTGTGCCAGGAGGAATGGCCATATATTACTGGGCCAGCTGGTGGGGGCCCCAGGAAATTTGGCCACTACATGGAACTTTCAATCAATTAAGACTCACTTATTTACGACTCCGCTCAGAGGATAAAAGCCCTGGACAAATGCATTACTGTTTTAGGAAAAGAAAATTGGACACACCAGTCTCATGTCAAAGCAGGGGTGAGTAACCAGGCAGCTGATGAATGATGGCACTATGATGAACTGATACTCTGGAGAGATGAAGTGGGACAGCTCACTCACCACTCTTGGTGCTGTTAACCCAGATGACCACAGCTGCATGGCTAAGTACATAATCAATGCACAGTTCAGGGTGGTATAAAGTTAACAAGAGTAAAAAGAGGAGTTAATTCACATAGATTGTTTGGGGCTGGGTGACCAAAGCTCTGTAAAACCCAAAGCAGCAGCTCTCATTTTCTGTTGTGAATCTAATACAGCTCGTTTTCCAACTTTAATGGAGAGGACCAGCAAGACCAAAGTTGATTGCCCCAGTGCTACTGTTGTTTAATATTCAATTCCAGCTGCTATGTGTGGTTGGACACCAGATTTCAAATAAATAAAATATCTGTTAATGAGACCTGTGAAAAAAGTTAATACCAACCACTGCCTCACTGCCCAGCAAAATGAGCTTGTCCAACAGACCCCCACAGGTAAGGGAGGACTTGATTCCACAGATTTCTGACATCAGCACTGGCCTTTAGCTGCATTCAAGCACAATTGTAAATACAATCTATGGTAGCTACAACCATAAGAGAAGGGGAAGGGTGTATTTTACAATTTGAAATTAAAAGGAAAAAAAAAAGAGAGAAAATGCAACTGATTTTGAGAGAGAATTCCAGCTGTGGAGGTATCCAGCCAATTTCCCATATAGCCTCAGAGCAATAATGGCACAGCTTTTGTCTCAACAACATGCACCACATCAGAATACAGCACAGGCCCAATCCCTGTACCAGGATTGAATCATGATGGAACTGCTCTCTACCCACTAGAGCTGAGTATGGGCCCCACAAAACAGTATCAAATTGCAGAGTGTCAATGCTGATGCGTGTGTTGTTGGAGAACAACAGGGATTTATTTGTGAAAGTAAAACCATCAAAGCTCAAGACATTTGTTTTGACACTGAACAAAACATCTGTCACTTGAAATACATTCCAAAGAAAGCCCTGAAACCGTTCTTGCCTATGTTGGAAAAGGATGTGTTTGTGTAAGAACTCTTTGTAATCCTATGTTTGTAAACACCATCACTGTAGGGATAAATAATCCCTCAATTAACTTCTAACTGTAGAAACACTCTGGGATGCAATTTTCATTATTCAGCTCCTATTATGTCCAGTCAATGGTTACAGTCCAATTATACTTAAACTAAAATTTACTACCTATCCCCATCTGAATGAATCCTGCACTGGTGAAGAAGCCACTAAAACCTGATGACCTGTATCAACTGCTGGAACGTGTCCAACACAATGGACAAAAAAATTCCAGTCACCATTCAGTGCAGAAGAGATGCATCATGATGTGGGAAGAGTGAAGAAGGAGGCACAACACTGTGGTGGAAAACTCTCTTTGGGTGGTCACCAACAGCAATTCACTCTGTATTAAGATGCTCTGTCCAGGGGTGACCTTGTTCATTCTGCTTATATTGTGCCTGCTGCTTGGCATAATATGGTATAGGAGACTAAGGGTTGTATTTAAAGACTTTCTGAGTTCCTTCTGGCATGTGAGCAGGAATGTTTAATTTAAAAAAGCAGGACTGCTGTAAATCAAGTTTAGTTAGCTGTGTTCTTGTAACTGTCTTCTTTTGTCTGAGTGGCTTTGCTTAGCAAAAGCAGCTAAGGCTGCCACAAGCTCCAAATTCTCACCAGCTCCAAGCTCCAACCTAGAAAAGTCAACCTTATCTTGAAATTCTGCTCAGTTACGTGGAGGGGGGCCCTGAGACCAGTGTGAACTGGAAGATAAGGAGGCCACAACTCAGCTGCAACCCAGTGAGATAAAAGCAGCCAACACGCACCTGGAGACAGAAAGAATCCAACAGGGGACAAGAAGATCCCAGACCAAAACCCACTACTGGAGCAAGGGGTGTGTGCAAAGCACATGAAGAGTGGATGAAGGATGGGTGCATTGACTGGAAGGGTACAAAGGCTCCGTGATTTCTGTGTTCTGGGTCCCTGGCTGCAGGCACCCAGCTCAAGCTGTTCCTATTGCTGTGCCACTCATTAAACTATTTTTTCCTGAAATTGGAGACTGCTGCAGGAAACCTAAGGCAAAGAGATTTCCTTAAATTGGATTTTGGGTATTTAAAGCTGACTTCTTTTTTTTCCATAAACAGATGGTATGTTATTTCCACCCAAATTGCCAGGTTAGCATGCTACATACAAATGTAGCATCTTCTGGGATGCTCCAAGTATGCAGAAATATTACCTAAACCATGTTTACGCATTAAGGTAATTCTCAGTTCAGCAGGCAAGGAAACAAAACATGTAAAAAAAATTAAGTGACTTGTCAAGGTCACATAAACCTGGAAGTCTGAAGTCAGAGCTTAACTATAAAATTCAGATGATCTTATTCCCAGACTTGCAGATGAACTGTAAGCTATTTCTGGGGTGGAAAAAAAGCACTGAAAGCTGAAGTCTTTCAACAGCTCAGAATTTCCAGGACACTGCAGAGTCACAAGTGCCAGATGATTCTGGTCTTGTTCTATAATTTGCACTAACCAAACTGGCCTCAATAGAAGACCTCTTCATCGGTCTTAAATAGCATCCCAACTGGTAGTGAATGCAGGCAAGTCCCTGGAAGTTTTCAGCTCTGAGCAGAATTACTAACAAAAAAACACTGAAAAACAGTTTGCACATGTGACTACTGTATGTCTTGTTATGATCAGGCTGCTAAATAGAAACATAAGTTGGAACTGGATAGCTTTGGCAATCAGAGGAATGGCTCTGCCAACAGATATGTCTGTCACGTTTTACTATTTTCAATATGAAAACTAATGGGATTCAAAAGCTCTTTTGTGAGGCTAATTCAAGTGTCACTCCCCACACAGGATTCCCTGATTGTACGAGGGCTTCAGCTGAGAGCCCCTTGCTCTGTGCCTCCTCCCAAACCACATCAGCCTTAAGCCAAGGGAATGGGGGAGCTCACTGAGAAGTGTCAGCAGCTACATCTGCCTTGCAAAGTACCTCGGGAATACTGCTGGACTATTTGAATCCATGACATCTTTTAATTAAAAATATTTTTTGTGCTAGTTGATGCAAGATTTAATTAAGGTCTTTATTAACTCGCTCCAGGAGCGCCAAATAGAGAAAGCTAAGTAGGAACACACAGAACAGTCCAAGCAATAGTTACTAAACGTGTTACAATAAAGCCTTTATTAAGTCTCAAACCTCAGAAAGCAACAGAAGTCAGAATTCCTATTACACAGAAATACAAACAAGGCATTAAAAGCTAACACAGTGCTATCCCTTAATGTGTCAACCAAACACATAACGTCTCCCTTTCTTATAAAAAATTTAAAGACCTGGAGTGGCATAAACACCTCCAGCTGTAAGTGTTCTGGACCAATGAGCCTGATGGGGCAAAGTGTCTGATGGGCATTTGTTACTAGATTTATTATTTCAACACTTAAATAATGTTTAGGTTGCTTTTTCTAATAAATAAGCCTTTAAGCCTGTAAGAAGCACCCACAAACTCCATCTATAACAACTCAGAACTCCCCTGAGGATGACAAATAATCCCTTTTTTCCTTCCTACCGAGGCAATAGGAGGCCATAACTCCTCTCTTGTACACTCATCCTCTTCAGGAAATCACTAACTGCAACTCTGACAGCCACAACAGCGACGTGTCAAATCATCACAAAACCTTCATTAACATTCCCCTGAACTGCAACATATCAAGAAAGACGTTCCAGCAAATGCTCTGGAACAACAATTTTGGTGCGGAAATAACAAAACTCTCACTCCCATTAGATCAATTGAAAGCATTTTGAAATGTTTCCCATCAGCAGGCACCAAAATAAGTCAGGCTCAAATCCATATTTTCAAAACTTGCCATGCAAAGCCTTTAATGTGATGGCAGTGTCTTTGGTTCCAATTAAACACCATGTCAGTATGAAAGTTTACACTGGCTTTCAACAGATTTAACTGGGGCCAAACAAAGATGGTTCGTTTTGTCTTGTTTGACTCAGAGTTCTCCAGCCTCCCGCTGGAGATCCAAAACACCTGCTTCCACTGTTAATTCAAATTTGTGTCATGCATTTTAAGAAGAAATTCCGCTACTGCTTTGCTTTTACTGGATTCCAGATCTCTATTTGCTCTCTCTCCCGACGTGCCAGGAAAATAAAAGTAACATCCTGTCTGCTGTGTAAAACCCCCGAGTGCTGAAAGCATTTTAGCTGAGCCACTGAGTAACTTAGATTACTGCATGAGAGGCCACATTTAGTCTTGTGGTAAGCGCTTTCTCTCCTTAAGATTGGTGGGCATGACACTCCCCAGACAAGCAGCTCCAAATTCCTGGTGTATGACTTCAAAGAACTACTTGACTGCATATTTAATTCTGCAAGCTTTCCCAAAGAGGAAGAACAGCAAGATATATTTAGGTGTCTGACATAGAAAAAAGGCCTCCACAAAACCATTTACAGAAAATATTAAGAAAATTACTTTTATTTTTCTAATTCCCAAACCAAGCTAAAAAAAAAAATGAATCCATTTATTCTTACCTGGAAATTTGGTGCCCAGCATAAAGCAGCAGTGCAGTCAAAAAGTACAGGTAAAGCTGAACCAGGTGTTGCCTTGGTAAAGTTAGGAGCACAACACTTAAGATGTAACCTGTAACAAAAAGCAGAAGTCGATATTTTAAAAAATACTAAATAACAGCAAATTAAAGTAACACTTAGCATGTTCACAATTTAAGATGGGGACACACAGGCTTTACTCCATATTAATCACATAAAAGCCCACTCCAGACATCAGGGTTGCACAAATCAAGGACAAGACCTGCCACAGCCTAGGATTTGTAGCCTTTTATCCCAGCAGTTCCTGCACTTCTCATTAGCATTTAGTGAGGCTGTTGAAAATGACCCAATGCAGATCCAGCTTTACTCTTTAAGACCACAGCCTGGCTGCTCAGCAGCCTCTCCAAGAAGCAGAACCCTGATCCTTATTTTCCTAAGGATCTCTCTCAGAGACTCAAATAAAGCAGTACTTTGAAGTCCACTCCATAACTGGGTGGTAATGTCCATACTCCTTCTTTCCAGACAGGCTGTGGGTCAAAAACCCAGCCCATGGTGCCCTTAAGAATATTTATTTCCAAGCTCTCTCTCCATCACTGCAGTGCACTTCTGCTCTTTCTGAAGGTCAGCTCAAGTGCCTGGCACTGAAATCCATTTAGGAAAACAACCCAGAAACAGCCAACAACTCCCCTGAAGCTAAGGACAAAATGCTAGAGAAGAACACATCCTGACCCTCACAGCTACACCAGTCATGTCACCTTTAAAGTTTCATACATACATCAGGCACAGTCTTTTTAGCTGAGTTAATTTATATTTTGAGCTTTTAAAATATATTTAATAATGCAACTCTGGATTAAGCACTAATAAGCAGTGGCACAATCAGGTACTATAAAACAGCTGGAGAACACAGCATGTTCCAGTATTTGAGAAAGATACTATTTCAGAGTCAGTATTTATGAAGACGTATTTCAAGGCTGCTTAGTATCTGCCACCTTCAATAAGCCACCTCTGTAAAATTCTACCAACAGTTTGGTCTTCAAAAATCTTGCAAGATGCTCCTAGAAAAAGCAACAGAGCCTCAGGATGCCAAGCAGAGAGAGATCAATTCAGATAAGACAGATGATAGGATCAGTGATAGACAGACAAAGACTATTTACTTACCCTTTGAAAATACCAGTATATCATTTATGTATTTAACATTAAAGATAATTTTTCAATCATCTTCATGAAGTGGATGTGACAAGTTGCACATTTGTCTCAGGATGTGCTTTTGACAAAGCTGAAGTAATCGACAGTTTCTTTTATTAAAATCAAGTGTCATACAAGGCACTAATTCTGTACAGCATCACTCTGACCAGAGGGCTGGAGCACCTCTCCTGTGAGGACAGGCTGGGGGAGTTGGGGCTCTTGAGCCTGGAGAACAGAATGATTTTTATTTTGAGTTTTTTTAAAGGGGTCTGAAACACAGCACTCCATCAGTTTCCTTCTAGAGACTGTTTTATACAGAATAACTTGTTTCTACTAACAGCACATCAGACTTTCTACACCATCAGTTTTCTTCACAAACACCTGCATTTTCTGGAATTCCTGTTTTCTGTTTACCACCTTCCTTCTACCAAACACACAAATGACAAGAGCAGGAACTCCTCATCAGTCTCCATGAAGACATTTATCTACCTTGCACCACACCACGGCCTCATGAGCCAGCTCCAGAGCTCTCAAACCATCTGCAGACATTCCTGCATCTCATCCCTGCTGCATTCACCCCTTTCCCTGGATTCCTTTGTGAGGGACAATTCTCCCTGAGGAACAACCCACAACCATCTATCATTCCAGCACGTGAGTCAAAGCTCTCTAAACCTTTCCTTCTCACTGTAGCCTGTGACTCACCTTCAGGTGGAAAACTAAATGGAGTTTATTATTATGCAGTCTTTTATTCCCCTATTACTCTATAAATAGTTATGGAATACCTGTTTACTGGATCTGTATTTAAGCTCTGTCATCTTTACCTTGTCCTATCACAAGAAAGTCTGCTCCTTGGCCATGTGATGATGTACCTGAGCAATGGTGGGATCATTTCTGTAAAAGTAATATTTCTGTAAAAGTAAAGGTTTAGAGGGCAGTAACAAACACATGATACATAAAAGGATTTTAGATATCACTTAAGTTCATTTTTCTCCACATGATCACAACTTTCATCAAAATACTTCGGATCCTTCAGGATACAATGCAGGAGTGGAAAAACCCACAAAAGGCTAAAGTAAAAGATGAAGGAAGTACTGTCACAGTGCCTTCTAACCAGCAGGCTTCCACACTGCACAGATGCTCAGATCTGTGCAGGGAAGCAGCACGAGACAGCCAAGGTTACTGCAGAAGCTTCAGCAATGAACTCCACTGCTCAGGAGTTTGGGCTGGAATGTAAATGTTCACTTTGAAGCAGCCATTTGGTTTAATTGTTAAGACTTTGAAAAGGGGGAGAGCAACAGACATTTAAAGTGGTTCCCTTTCAATCTTANATGGCCCCAACCCCTTTTTTATCAAAACAGCTTTGCCAAAAAAAAAAAAAAAAAAAAAAAAAGGCCAAATAATTCTTTACCAATCCATCCGATTGCAGAACAAAAGGAAGACAAGCTCAAATTCAGACATACTTGCAATAATATGCAATTCTCTTTGTTCTCATGCAGACAAATGAAATAATTAGTGTATGATGTAAAGAAGATTCCACTTTAAAAAAAAAGGACCAGGAAATGAAATTTCTCACAGTAGCTTTCTCATCTAAATCACTACATTCTGTTTTCATTTGCACCTCCTCTGCCAGAAGAAAACACGATGCTGAGAACATATATCCCTTTGGAGAGAGTCCCCACACACAAGGACTTATAGTTTGAGAAACAGTCATCTTCCTGGGTAACCTCTGAGCAGGGGTTAACAATAACCAACACTCACTTCCATCCAAAGGGAGGTTTTGAGCTCTGTGTCAGCAGTGAGCACTCCCCTCCTTTGATTTAGGCTGTGCTATTTTTGCTCTTGGGACTTGGTGCATTGTCCCTTTTGACTCACCATGTACATTTCTGTATAAAGCAAGCAGCAGGCTCAGGGAAGCCCCAGTAAAAGAATGGTTCTAACACGTATTAAAAACAAAAAAACAAACAAGAAAGATGAAGAAAAGACAGAATAATCTTCCCTGCATACAGTCAGAGTGCCCTAGTGCTACAACACCAAGAGAGAGACTTGCACCTTTATGCTTCCAGCATTACAGAAGACACATTCTGCCAACCTTAAAAATACTCAAATCCCCCACTCAGCTCCTATTCAGGGGCACAAGGAAGCAGAGAACTTCTACTGCCTCTCACGGAGGGTGGTACAGATTTAAGCTCCACTGGAGAAAATAAACTGTGAAAATGATCCTAGAGCAGAAAAGTGCAGTTAAACACTGCTAGACAAGAACACAAGTATTAACCAGTTCATGACCTCATTCACAAGCTGTTGATCCAGCTCGATGGAAACCTCTGGCTGTGCAATGCTCACTGTTCAGTGAGCAGCAGCTCACAGACTGCCTTTCAGCAATCTCTCCCCATTTATGCACCACCAAGGTGTTCCCAGCTTCCCTCACCAGAATTACCTCTTTGCAGACTCAGGTGGCTGAGGTTTATTGACTGCACACAACGGAGGCTTCTGGAACATGATCAAAGTCGCAACTCATCCTCTTTATGGAGCACTTTAGTGCTCATTTGCATGATTACAGATCCCTCGTGTCCATTTCGTATTATCGCTCACAGTTCCCTGCACATTTCGTCTAAAAATGAGAACTTTGCACATCAAAGAGTTCCTAACGTTTCTTAATAAGGCCACACCAACTCTCGGAGAGCCAGAAAGTAGGAGCACAACTGCTTGGATTCTACCAGGAAATTAATTTAGGGGGCCCTCCTTTTCCATTTTCCCATATCCTGTGAGGGTGAAGGGTCCATGATTTTGCAACTTGCTGGGAAGCAGCAAGTCACGAGCCAGAGACTCCATCCCAAACCCAGGTCACCTGCCTCAAAGAAGGATCAGTGCACTCCCAGTTAGTCACTGCACTTCAGCCAAATCCTTGACCGTCCTCATTTCAGTTTATTCAGACAAATATCTGGCCACAACATGCAAGTACCAATAGAACAGGACATACTTCTGAAAGCCTGCATTTGAGATGGCAGAAGTAGTGGCACAAACAACTGACACCTTTATTTTCAGTGTGTCCAATTCTCAGGATAACCAGTCACCAGACTGGTTACACTGCAATTTAAACAGATTTTATCAATGTCAATGTCTAAATCATCTATCTTGAGTGGATGATTTTTAAAAGATGTACTTTTATATACCTGTCCTCCAGAAAATGCTGGAAAATTAGTTCAGAACTGAGCAAGCACACATCTAAACATACCTGCACACAAGGAAATTGGTACTTATTCAGTCATGGCACAGTACAACTGTAAACAGAGATCAGAAATCCTGTTACCAACATCTGCACATCTCAGTGAAAGTAACGCCAACAAAACAATTTATTCATTTCTGGGGTACTGCCATCAACAGCTGTTTCTTCAATTTTTAAATGCATAACAGCTTGGGTACTCTAAGTATAAATAATCCAAGAAGCTGACTTCTTTACAGAGATTTGCAGTATTGCCTGAACAAATAAAACGGACTTTTGATTCTAGTTCTGCCACATGATTCAGAGGCTCTTTAAAAATCACTAAGACAAGCTGCAATGCTGTCATGAGACTGGTACTCAGAATCAAAAATTTTAAGCATCTCCTTTCAAAAAGGCTGCTAGTGGCTCCTTTTTTAAAAAGAAAAAGAGCAGTGATGTGGCCTTGCCAAAATGAAGCTATCAGCTTTATATAGAAAAGCCACCTGAAAGAATCCATGTGTTGAGAAAGCTGCTTAGGAAAAGCCTACAACACTTAGGGAGCAGTAGGAGAATCTTCAGTCTTGAGTCAGAAAATAAAAAAGGGTGTGCTGGATTTTGAGCATGGCACAATCTCTACCTCCTCCTGTGTCCTACCAACTGCAGCACACACTGCATTTTGTCCAAAAAGAGAATGAGAAGACGTAACAAGTAATTATTTTAAGAAATAAAGACCAAGTCCATGTCATCAAATTGCACTTGATTAAAAATAGCTACAGTTTGAAATTAAATAGTAACGCTCAGAAAATAGTTCTATTACCCATTTATCTAAGTGCTGCTGGCAGGAGAGAGACAGAAGACATGTGGCAGCAAAGCCAGAGGAGCTGATTCTAAGCAGGACCTCATCTTTGTATGCATTAACTGCATTTACACATTTAAGTCATGCATCCTGTTCTTGCAATTTGAGGAAATTTGTTTCTGTAACGAACCAACTCACTTCTTCTCACACTGAAGCTTCACTTGGCACTTCTTACAGTGTTTGTACCAGAGTCGAGTATCTTTCCCCTTCAAAGGCAGCACAAAAAAAGAAATCTAAATAAAAGATCTTCTACGTAAAGCACAAGAGCTTAAAGCAAAGTGGGCAGACCAGAGGGTGCAATCAGCAGACAAGGGCAGGAAGTCCAGCAGGCTTCTCCTCCCTCAAACCCTCCTCATAAAAGCAGCATTCAGAACAAGCAGCTCACACCTAGCAAGTGATGTGACCAAGAGATTAAAGCATTAGCCACACAGCTCAAGAAACTGTCATTACAAACAGGGTTGTGGAAGATGACACACCTTCCACCTATTCCAAATATTTAAATACTTTTCTTTTTTTTTTTCCCTCTGAGAATTTCTTTTTATTTTTTGTAATGACAAAGAATACAGTTTAAGATAGAAAACTGCTTTATTTTTACTCTTGAGTAAGAAAATCCTGTATTTAGTGCAATTCTGTGCCTCACTCATGACAGTGACTTAAATTCCAAGCCTGACTCTGATTATAGGTTAAGCTCATGATTCTTTCCATCTAGCTCAGAGTATTTACCAGTTGTTACAAACAGCATTGCTTTGCCCTTCTTCACAGGAGGAAATTACGTGGTTTCAACTGTTTTCCACCTTCTCCACCAAAAGAACACAAAAAAGAAGTGTCTGTTTTCTCACAGGTATTCTACAGTGCAGAAGAAAATGGAGAAGTCTGGCAGTAAGTGCTAATCTACCCTACAGAGAGGTTTCACCAATTCTAACCAGAAATTTATCTCTGATGTTTGCACTGCTCTGTGCACGTTTAGTTAAATTGCATGCAGGTGAACTTGTGGTTCAGTGGTTATCAGGACTGGGTATTTTCCTTTGCTTAAGCAGATAAGGGCTGTTTCATGGAAGGATATGAAGAGTTGTTTCAAAGAACAAAGTGCATTTTAGAAGCTTTTATTATACTCCCAGTACTGCTAACTGGGATGCGAATCACACTGGAACACACACCATTTCACTTGGTGCATTTAAACAGAAAAGACACTCCTGGTAACCCCAAGTTCTGAGCAAATTTCCAATTCTGTCTCCTCAGTTCCAGGAAAAGATTCACTCCATAAAGATTGGTAGAGTTTATTAATTTTTAGGGCTCTCTAATCAAATTGTTCCTTGAGCATCTGCCCGAGATAGATGCACCCAATTTCCTCAGCTGCTGGAAGTACTTATACAGCACTATATATAGCACTACAAGATACTGGCTTGTAGAAGAAATCCAGTGATTGTCTGATATTGCAGCGCTGCCATGCATTTGCTGATAGTGTTTCCTAACTGCAAATATGAATAGAGGGGGTTTTTTTTCCCTAAATAAAGCAGATTAGCATGTTGAAACACATCCACGGTGAATTGTTGTTTAAATTATATGCTGGCAGTTAATTTCCCCCAATGTATCTTCAAAGAAGCTTAATTCTCCAAACTGGTGGAAAAGTACTTTGTTTTCCCTACAAATCCAATTTATATATTTTGATACATCATCTTAATTAATGTTATACTCTAAAGTGATGCAACTAAATCCATATAAAATGTCATGGAGGCATGTAAATTGATTTAGCCCAGCTTCACCCTGACACAACTTAAAAAACTCCCAACAACCAAGGAAATGAAAAACAGCAACTTTATTTGAAAAGTACTAGCAAAGTTTTATCACTAAAAACTGTCTGAAAATCTTTCAAAACGAGCACCTTGTTTGACAATTTAGAAGTTCTTCTTGCTCAGCAACCAACCAGTTGGAGAAATAAAAGTGCATACATTCCATGTCAGAAAAGCAGGAAGTAAAAGAACTGCTGAATGACTGTGCACCAGCACAAAAGCACCCCTTGTACAAGGAGCACAAAATCAGATTCCATTGGTTTAGTACCAGCCACTAGGTGGGAAGTTCTTTGGTAACAATACCCACCCCCTCTGTAGTGTTTTTTATTTTTATTTTTAACAAGGACAAGATTATCAAATCCCCATTAAGAGGAGCTTTGTCACAGCTGGAAATTACCCACTGCCATCCTGAAAACCTACTGCACAACTGTTAGTTCTGCATTAGAACCTGATCTCATAAAGTAATTCCTAAAAGCTTTGTGTGTGCAAATAAATGCAGGAGAAAGCCAGCTGCAGGCACAGGCCACCATGGTCCTGTGTCACATTCACCAGCTCCCAACGTGTCCTCTCCCACAGACAAAGGAAAAGGGAACTGTGACACCAAGGTTTTGTACAGCAAGTACACTGTCATCCCAGCATGAGTAGAGTGGAGCCATAACAAAGAAAGCTGCACACATTTTTAGTGCAGTAAATGATTTCCAGACAACAGACATTAAAAAAAAAAAGGGAAGCCTCATGCCAACACTTGTGCAGTCAGGATTAAAGTCAGGTCATGCTCCTTCAAAAGCCCACAGTTTTCTAACTACTTAAGTAAAGTGTGTTTCCTTTAGCTGACTGCAGTGCCTCTATCTTCCAAAGCCATCTACAAGGAAGAAACACTCCAGAGTGGTTCAATTATGTGTTTGCCCTTTCTCTCCGAGCCAGGCAGTGCTCAGGCAGATGCTCACCAGAGATCAACCCCAACAGCCCAATCCAATCCCTGATTTACCCCATGTGCAGATGAATCACATTCTCACCTGGAGAGCAGGTCCCAGAACACCAATCCTTTCATCTCCTAAAAACAGACCTCTGGCATTCCAGAGCTGGACTTGCAGGCCAAGGTTCACACCTCAGCTGCCTGAGCTGAGTTAGTAATTTTGTCCATTTATCTGCAACACAAGGACTGGTTCCCTGCTTCAATCTACTCACAGCACAGAGATGGTTCAGAAGGGTGCAAACTGAAGAGCCAAATCTGTGCAGCAGAGAAAACTAAACTTGCAGTGCTGTGGTTAGTCCATACCAAATCAAGCCTCTTGTTTAATGTTAAGTTTCTATACTTCTTGTCTGCACATTTCACAGCAGATTCCTCATCAGTCAGACAGAGGCCAAAGCCACTGTGCTCTTCTTCCAGGACATCAATTGTGTTTCCAAACACCAGGTTCACTTGTAAAGGCTAAATTAACAACAATCAGTAAAAACCCTGGGCAGGATTTCTTTGCTGCTAACATAAACTGTCCCTTAGGCAGAACTGTAATGAATGCATTGCCATGTTATTCTTTGTAATCGATATATTAACACGCTATTACTAAATTCTTGAAATTCTTGTAGCACGTGGAAAGGTATTTAGTAGGGTAGTATTTTCTCTTTAACAGATCTGTACTTACCCACATAATGCATATTAAGGGCCAAGTACTTGTACTGGAAGAGAGGGTTGTTGTGCAGGCTACTTCTTTGGATCTGCTGGAAGAACGAGCTGACATCCCATCTGTACAAGACATCCAACAGCATGATGCTGGGGACCCTCAGGGCCACGTTTAATACTGCCTCCAACTTCTCCTTTGCAGCCATTCTCTTCCCTTTCTGTGAATTGGCAGCAGACTGTAAATAGCACAAGAGAGAGAAGAGTAATCAGATCAATCCCACTGTACAAACAGCCATTAGGCTTTGTGATCCTATGAATGGGGCTTCCTGTGTGGCCACAAACGACTGAATGAATCAACTCAGTTAAACTCCAATCCAGACAGGACAGCTTCTATTTTGGCTATATAAAGGTCAATTTGCTAGCAGTTTTTTCCATGGTGACACTGTAAAATGGGGGGCAGGGCAGGTTAATGGCATGAAAATGGCCCAAGGGTGTGCATCGTTCTTATTTACACTCATTTAGCACCCAAAAGACCCCAGTGAAGTTGGTACTACACAAACATTTACATGATCAGCATTAGAATGCAACACTCTGTATGCTTTAGAAACCAAACACCAACAAAATCCAGACACTACACATCTACCTAGCTTAGCACTATTTCTATGTCTCTCAAATTAAATAATCACCAATTAAGGCAGTTCTTTAAATATTTTGGATTCACTTCCTCAATGCAAATTGCAATAAATAATTTTCAGATACCTAAGCTTTAGAAAAAAACATTTACAGCCTTCATTAACTCCTACAAATTTATCTATTTATAGAATTTGAGGGCTGTGTGTTTTGAAGATTAGGACCAATAATGCCACTATTCTACTCATTTCTATGTAATTCACCACAAAGAATCATACAAACAAAAGACCATATCCTCACTCCTGAACACTAGAAGGTAATTTAAACTTGGAGTTTGCCATCAGGTAAGATGGATGATGCACCACAATAAAGGGCACTTTAAAAAAAAAAAAAACCGCTGGTCCACAACATCATCTCAAAAGTAACCAACAGAATCATTTTCAAGAGCAAAAGGATTAGTTTGACATCCTGTCAGCTAAGACTGACAGTTGTTCCTAAATTAAATGTGCTGGTTTTACCATTCACCACCTGCCCATCCCCTGAACATGATTCACTGCAGGCTGCCTTAGAGAAGTGCAGTTGAAGATGGGGATGATCCAGCAAGTTTTCATCCACAAGAAGCCACTCACAGTAAAATCACCTGCAGCACAATCAGCCCCCCAATGAGGTCAGACTTAAGAAAAAGCTCCCAATCCCAATTATTAAGGGGACAATTGAAAAGAACTGAAACTTGAGCAATGAAATGGAAAAACCTGCACTTGAACTACACTTTTAAATAAAGTTTTACAGGACTTTATTCATGTTGTCCCCATGCAAGTTATAAAAGCTTTTGCAGCTGTGCAAGTTGTATATACCTCAAGCCAATAAGGAAGTCCAGCATGAAGTGAAACCACTCACATATACCTTAAGAAAAAAAAACCAACCCAAATAACCAAAACAACCCAAGACCTCTCATTTACACACAAGCCTTGTATGAGGTTTTATTTGTGTTGCCATGGCCTAGATAACACCGCAAACTGTTCATGTCACACCTTCAGCCACGCTCACACTTCTCAAACCATGATGACATAAAATTAATTCAGCTCAAGAAGTCGGGACAGATCAAAACTGAGATGTGGCTCAAGAAACCACAGGTTGCAGGGCTGTTGCTTGCCATTGTCTAGCCCACAGTCTGACTTTTCAAGTCACGTAAAGGCTGGCACTTTCTACAGAGCTCTTGCAACAAACCCCAAGGGGAGCACGTCCTTCCCCTCGCACAGGAAGCGCCTTCCAACCACATCGGGCACCCCACACAACACCAGCACTTCACAGAGCTGCCCAACACAAATTAAAAGGTAAGCCAGAAATTCACAAATATTTAGAGTGAACAACCAAAACTACCACCCAAGCAGCTACTACTGAATCAGAGCATTCAACATTTTGTGTGAAGAAAAGACTGAGTTTAAAGGGGTGGTATTGTACAAATACAAGTTGGGAGTTACACTGATTGTATGCAAAGTTACAAGAAATACAAGCTTCAATAATTCATATCAAAATATTTTAAATGTCCCTGAATTTTCCAAAATCTATGGGTTTGTCCAGTTCATAAACTTAATCAAAACTCTGAAACTAGGCTGCCTCCTGTATTTTTTACTAGGTTCCTCTTCCAAGTAGATCAGGATGTAGGGATAGGGATGAGCAGGGACTGACAGGTTTTCATTCTGTCATAAAAATACCCACGTAAAATGACAACGAGTGCCTATTACCAAATTACATTCTCAAAACTGTCAAACCTTTTTCAGCCATCAACAACAACCAAACATGTATGACAGGATGGTAACTTTCACTTGAGCTTTCACTTTCCTTAATTACTCGGAAAAGACAGTTCCACGGACAACTTCTCTTAATTCTGAAAGTTCACTTGAGGGTCAGCACGTGCAAATTTAGCTAAAAAATTCTGCCTCCCAAACTCATGCACACATACTTAAGACACAGCAAACTAAAATGTGCAGCATTTCGATTATCTGGAGGAATAATTAAATTTCAAATGCTGCTAAAACGAAAGCAACGCAAACTTTGAAAACCACATCGTGTCGCAACGGAAGCGCCGTGAGGAGCGGCCGCTGCAGCTCCACAGCATCTTCTGTCCCCTGACTGACAAAAACCCCCAGCACTAATAGGAAACCCTTTAAAATTAACTCCACCAGAAACATGGATGTGTTAAATAAAGCCTCGGTTGTAATGGCTGCCAAGTTCTAACAGAACAAAATAGAAGCAAGCGAAGTCCGTTGTCCTAAACTCATTACACTGCAAAGAGCTCTCACAATACATTTTGATTGGTGTAAAAACAAACAAACAAAAAAACAACCACAACGTTAAACCTCTAAAACCTTTAGATAAATGATGATGACAGGAGTTGCTGGATGCTCAGGCGTTAGGAAAAAAAATAGGTCACTTGTCTACAAGGCCAAAACATGGACTGGGGAGCCACTTGTTTTGTGCTTCAAAATTTTTTTCCCTGTGACTTCAAATATCTCCCTGTTCCAAATTGGAGTAAGAAAGGGAACAGTCTCAGGAAGACTTGTCAGAGTTTAACCCCTGCTGGGAGGTAATATCACACAGCCACTTGGCTCACCATCACCCCTCCCAGAAGGATGGAGAGAACTGGAAAAAAGGTAAAAACCTTGGATTGAGGTAAGAACACTCAAATAAATTAATACTGATGATGAAAGGCGGGTAACAACAACAACAAAAAGAGAGAGAAGACTAAAACCCAGGAGAAACCAGTGCCACAGTCCAGTTGCTCACCACCCATCCAGTCCCTGAGCAGCAATCAGTGTCTCCCAGCCAATTCCCCCTGTTTGTACACTGGGGATGGGGTGCTGTGGTGTGGAATATCCCTTTGCCCAGTTCCCCAGCCCCTTGTGCACCTGCTCACTGTCAGAGCACAGGAAACTGAAAAGTCCTTGATTTAGAGTAAGCACTGCTTGGCGCCAACTAAGCCATTGGTGTGCCATCAACATTGTTCTTGTACTAAATCCAAAACACAGCACTGCACCAGCTGCTAAAATTAACTCAATCCCAGCAAAAGCCAAGACCAAGAATTTCAGATTTCACATCTTAAGCTGTGCTATTTGGCCAAAACAACCTCTTAAAAAAAAAATCCCCATTATAACTGATTGTTCATGGAACATGGATTGTTCATTTTTGTTTTATAACGATTATGTTTCAAAAATCCCTCCCTGCCCTGGCACACCCATTTTGTCAAAAGTATATTCCTGGTTAGCCTTAAAGAAAACAGGAGAGTTGGCAAAAATTAAAAAGAGAAAAAACTCCTTTGAGTTTGTCCCAGCTCACTCCATCAGCAGAACAGACCATCTTGAGTGTGATCACACGGCACGTCCCCTCTCAAAGATAACACACATTTTCCCTCTCACAGAATTTTCTTTCTGAAGTTTTGTCACAACATAAAATTTTGCCATTTCAGCTGAGGCTGTGAATTCTGCCGCTTAAACGAGTGTAATTGTTGCTTCTGCACCAACATAAATATAAATCCATCACATCACAGGCAGAAAATGTGTCCTGGTAAAGCAGCACAAGGGGCAGCAAAAACCTTCTCCCATTTATGCAAACAGGTACAAAATTACACTAGCAGAGAAAAGTTTGTACATTTAGGAAAGCATTAATCATAAAGTCACTTAATAGTTACAGAAATAAACTGGAATATCCGCAAATATAAGTTATTCCAAGACTACTGCCACCAAAAATCACCACAGAAAGTAATTCCAGTCAAGATCAGAACCTCAAAACCAGACTTGATCCTGCAACATTCAGTCGCACGTCTGTGAACAAGATGCTCATTCTGCTACAGTATCACAACCCAAAATACTTGGCAAGATTGACTGAAATCCAAAAGAGAGAATTTCAACTTCTGTTTCTCACATCTATGAAATTCTAGTTACTCTGCATACATCCCTTAACAAGCGGATTCTGGTCTGTTTAGTTTAGTTTCCACGTTGGATTATTTTTCAGTCATAGATTCTGGAACTAAAAATATCACCAGGAAAACCTTTTGTTTTCCTTTGAGGTCAACTCCACTAGACAGACTTTGAAGAGGAAAAAAAGATTTAAAAAATAAACCTAAACAAAATACACAACTCCTGTCTGTATCTGTAGAAGAGTTCAGTGTCACAGCTCAACAACTAAAATTAGACCCATCAGCTGGGTCGTACTCACTCACTCCCTTCTTTATACCTGTCCTGGTCTGGGGAGCAAAAAGAATTTGAATCACAGAAGAATCCCACTCTTCAAAAACTCGGATCTTTCTATAGTCAGTCGGGGAGGGAGAGAACAAAAGGAAGCAAAGGGAAGGAACAAGACAAAAAGGTTTATCAAATATGCACTCAGAAAAGAATCTCCCTATGTGATGCTGCACAAAAAAAAACAAACCAAGAACTCTGACTACGTGAGTCACCAATCCATCAAAAGGGCTCCTTCCCTTGCAGACAGTGGCAAGGAAAGGAAAAGACTGCCTTGATCCCATACAATTTAAACTGGCTAACAAGGACAGCACTCAAAGATTTCTGCTGAGAAGGGCAGATCCATGGAGATACCAAGAGCAGGAACAAAGCCCTGGAACACTGCAGACGTGCGGAGCGACGCCGGCACTGGCACCCAGTCACTGCTCCCAGGAATGCTCAGTCCCTCGTCACTGGAGTAGTTCAGAAATACCAAATAATAACCAGAGAGTATTTAGCCTTCCATTGAAAGGTTTAGAGAGAGTCAGTCAGCAAACAGACAGCTCGATCTTGCTGGGTAAGCAGTTAACAAGAACAAACAACATTTCTTTTCTCTTTTTTTTTCTCCTTTTTTCCTATCTTGTCTAACAATATGAATTGCTGTACAGCTGCTGCAGTGGTGTGCCTGAAGAACTGGTATTTCCACCTAGAAAACACAGTAATTCCTACATTCCTGCTCATCCAAGACTCACTCAGTTGTGAACTGTGGCACAGCTAAGGTTAACCATTCCAAACACAGCACGTGCTTTGCAAAAGCAAATGTTACTGCAAAATAAATTAGGTCAAACTCTTCTCTGTTCACAGGGACTTCAGTGAACATGAATTCACATTAAAGGCATATTAAAAATGGACAAAAGCAGCTACGGAAGGTTAATTGCGGACAATAAAAAAAATAAACTATATTTCCAACTTTCATTAATTCTAGCAAATTTTATATGAGGGGAAAGAAAACCAATTCAGGAAACGAAGATACGTATCACAGAGCTGTGAAAATAAAGTTTTCTTTAAAAATTTATTTCTTGAGTACATTTATACACTATGAACAGTTTCAGCCCACTCTCAATTATACAGCAAGTGCATTATATTATTTATAGGCAGCCTGTAAAACATCCAGTGGCTTTTACTTTTCATAACGAGCAGGTAAGACAAAGGAACTGAACTCAGGGACCAGCAGGTGTTAACAAAGGTTAATAAATCCAGCAGGTATGCAGCAAAATCCTTCCTCCTGTGGATTCCTACGGGATCTGGGCTCTGCCTGCACACGATCAGCTCAAACCCAGTCACACTAAGAGAGGTTTTGAGATCTCTGCTTGCTTTTGAGATCGCAGCTTAGCTGGGCACCTGAAAGACAGCAAGCTAATTCATTAAAATTAAAAGGTAATTAATAATACCATTAATTAAAACCTTCAGAAGAAAATCTAGGTTGACTCAACAGACTAAACCGCTCCGAGGTCCTTCCTGGCTCCCCGGTTTCTGGCCGGTTCAAGGGTTGGTTTATTAACCAGTTATTCAGCACTTTTTCTTGCCGGCACAGCCGTGTTTGCAAGCCCACACCTAACAAGCCTGCCTAACCACATTTGTATCAGCACATTCTGAGAAAATCTGGGCAGCAATCCCAAAGCGCCTCTGCAGAGGAGAGAATACCCAGAGGAGCTGCACACGGAGCATTAATGAGAGCCCGAGATGATGCAGTGACATCCCACCCCAGAGAGCTGGAGCCCAGGAACACCAGGCACGCAGGCAAAGCTCACAAAAAAGCCCTGAAACCCAAATGTGTTACCAGGATGAAGCCACAGGACAGGATGAAATGTATTTCATCCTCCACAGTTGCTCAGACAGTTTTTAGCCATTTCAGACACAGCCTATGTTTAGAACCTGCAATAACAATAACTGGTTACCAGACTGGTGAGAAGTTAAAATAGAAAATAAGACTTTCAAGATTTCTCTAACTCAGCACTGATAAAGTTTCCATCGCTGCTGTTGCCTTATCTGTTTTCTGAATCGTGCAAACAAAGCTTCAAGGCCTCTGAAATAGGCAGCTCAGCTTCCTGCAGCACCAGACTTGCCTGACAGAAATATCAAACACACGCTGGAAATACCCAGAAAAGTCCCCTTTAAAACACGCTCAAACTCAAGATATGCAACCAAAGAATTCTTCCAGAAAAACTCCTCAAGATGAAGTAGCCACTTCTGAGTGTGCCTCCCAAGTATGAGACTAATTACAGAGCAGCAGGGCCTCTCTGAAATGAGAGGAGATGCTGGAAGGGCAGGGAAGCAGGAACAGAATGAATCACAATGAAGGACTGGACTTAAATATATGCTTAAAAAGCAAAACGATGGTGAACTGTCCACTCTAACCACATCAAACACTGCCAGGTGTACTTGGAGCTAAAAATGGCTTCCAAAGAGTAAATCATCACATGGGTTCCAGAGGAGGGGAAGAGGAACCATCTGCACTGTTTGAAGAGGAGGAAACCGACCCAAGTTTAGCAAACAGCTCGGAGAAGGTTTGTGTGAGTGCAACACCAAACACCAAGCAGGAGTTTTCCAGGACACACCCATCGATCAAAGCTCAGTGATGCACCTTTCTGCACCTGCACCACGGGCTCCAGCTGCTGAACAGGACTGAGATACCCATCTCTGCCCATCCTCTCCCAAAGGAAGGAATTTCCCCGTATTTCTTCCAAGGAATGTTGCTCAGTTCACCGTCTCCCTCAGAATCAAGTGGCTCCAACATCAGCAGCTCCTCAAGACTGATGTAAACAAAGTGAATCCTTGTTTTGGATGAGCAGAACGTTATATCGTTCTGTAAGATTTCTGATGAACCTTCTATGTAATGGTGGTCGCAAAGACAACCATTTCCTAATGATAAAGAGTTTAACAATTAAGTAAATCCTTTAGTGATATTATTACTGAAAAACTGGAGCTGATTACCAGTTATTATAGATAACTAGAAACAAAAAAAAGATAGTTTTTCATGGACAGATCCCCTTGTATCTAAGATAACCAGGAAAAAAAGCCAAGGTTACAGACAAACCGAAGTCACAGGGTGCAATAGCTTAGAGCGCCCACCTAAACAAAGTATTTTTTTCCATATTTAAATCGATCTTCATTAACCCGACAAGAATGATCAAAAAGTAATTAATAATAATTTCCTTCTTCTCCTCCCAAATTTTATCTCTACAGACCTATTACAAACACAGACAAACCATAACTGAAATATATGTTAAAGTATCCAAGTCTGAAACGCAAGTTAACAGAAACTCTTGTACTAAAAACTGCATAAGAAATTAATACCGCAACACCTACAGATTTCAAAAAGAAAAAAAAGTATTCTGATGAGATCACAAATGGCTAATATTTATGAGTCAAACACATTACACTAATCTCACCTTCCTTTGATGTATTTTGCCCATAGCTTCTAATATTCTCCTTCATTTCCTGATACTTGCAGCATTACACACGCAAAAAAAAATTCACTTTTTTTTCACTTTATTCCCCCAATTACATTATTTATGCACCAGGTCCCCCACACACACCCCCAAAAAGGCAGCACAACCAGAAGGTAAGAATCCCTCCAAGAGCTCCATCTGTCACAAGTATACTTGGTACGCAGAACTACTCCCGAGCGCAGAAGAAAAACGAAAATTCTCATCACAAACCTTATTTTAAAAGGCTACAGAAGGTCTCATAAAACCCGACTGACATGACATAAGTAGGGAAGATGGAAAGAGCCCTGTTCTCCACGCCACGGGCAGGCTGCTCCTTACATAAGCATGACCATATGCTCCAGGGCCCGTCTCCAGGAGAGGTGCCCGGCTCCGCTCCGTGTCTCAGCCCCGGGCCGGGGGATGCTCAGCCGGCTGCGGGCACCGGAGGGGGCACAGCCCGACTGCAGCGAGGGCACAGCCCGACCCCAGGCAGCACCGCAGCCCCCCGGCCAAGCCAGCGGCCGTGTCAGGGCTGCAGCAGCCCACAGCTCATCCCCAGCGCCGGCACGGGCAGGAGCCGGGCGTGCGAACCGCGACCCCCGCCACCCCGCTCCCCGACAGGACACTGATCCCCTGCCCGGCGCAACTGCCGCGCTCACCGCCGCGGGCAGCCCCGCGCATCCTGCCCGGCCCCGCTGAACTCCAGTAACCCCGGCGGCTCCCGGCGCCGGCGG
>VXBN01000663.1:70982-210285 GCA_013397395.1 Sinosuthora webbiana
TGCCGGGGCGGGAGAGCCCCGGTGACACCGAGCGGTGCCGGGGCGGGAGAGCCCCGCTGACAGCGAGCGGTGCCGGGGCAGGGGAGCCCCGCTGACACCGAGCGACCGCCGGGGCAGGAGAGCCCCGCTGACAGCGAGCGGCCGCCGGGGCGGGAGAGCCCCGCTGACACCGAGCGGCCGCCGGGGAAGGGGAGCCCCGGTGACACCGAGCGGTGCCGGGGCAGGAGAGCCCCGGTGACACCGAGCGGCCGCCGGCCCCGAACCCGTCCCGCACCTGTTACGGTGCTGTGGGAAGTGCGGCCCCGTGCGCTCCCCGGCCACTTTTGGGGTGTTTTAGGGGGTTCATGTTTACGGTGCTTAGTGGGACTTAAAGATGTGGATGCCTGTCTTCGGAATCGTCCAAGGAAAGCGGTGTAGTGCCGCAGTTTGACAACAGAACTCGAATGCTCTCTCTGGCCTTCCAGCCCATTGGGTCTTGGTAGCCCAAGGGTTTTGTAAAGGCTTTGGAGATGAAATTAACCAAAGGAAGCTGGATTAGCTTCAGTGCTGCCCAGCGCCCAGCCCCGATGGTAGAACCCTCGGAAATCCCCGTGTCTTTGTGCTCCCAAACCGTTTTCCCATTTTCCTTGATTGGGACCCCTGAGTGTTTTGGCAGGGAATAAAAGTGTCTTGTTTCCCGTATCATTTGTTGTGACAGAGCTGTAGATCTATAAGGATTGAGGGTTGCTCAAGGGCTCAGCTTTGGAGGGATGATCTTTTCAGTTTAGCACTGGACAGAGACTGCAGAAGTTTTCTTAGTTCTTGCCCTGTGCGTGTCCTTGCGGAATGATTTGAGGTGTATGGTACAGGTAAGGAAACAGACAATGAACTCTTCTTTCTGACTTAGTCTAAGGATTATGGATTGGAATAATTTATGATCATGTTCTATCAACTGTTCTACACCATGCAGCCTAGCCTCAGCAGAATTTCTTAGTGGTTCTAAGACCCCTTTTTCATGAGTCTTTTTCACTGTGTCATACCAGGTCCCAGTCTGATTTGACAGTATTTGGGAAAAAATTAAATTCATCTCCCAGTGACACAGGTTTTACTCTTCAGTTTGTTTTCAGGGCTCTTAGAGGCAGTAGTGTGGAGGTGAGGTTGGCAGTGTCCTTAGCAAGGAGGTTGTACCTACACTAATTCTCATCTACTCTGAGCTTGGTGGCTGTGCTTGAGCAATCACAGGTTTGTTCCCCAGAGCCTTTACTGTGTAAAAGAGAAAAAAATTTTCTGAGTGTGGGTAACCTCTGAGAATACAAACCTAGAGAGGAAGAAGAATCAGAGTTTTGGCTTCTGAGATTTTTTTTAGAATTGCCAGTCTTGCATTTCTTGAAGGTTGATAACCTTAGGTTTTTCACAGATCTGCTCTCTCTTTGAATATCAGTCATTTGAGGACAATTTCACCATCAGTGGTGCAGAGGCCTTCTCTGCATCTCCTGACTGTCTGTAGCAGCCTTTTCATACCTTTCTATCTCCTTGATTCTATTTCTGAGCCCTAACAGACGAAAACCACGTTCTCCCTTTTGCATTAAGCTAAAAATCTTGTTTTTCTGCTGTGTTCAATGTAGGACTAAACTTAAATACGATTTGTATAAATGATGCTGTGTAAATTAAAGATAGCATAATTGTGGCTGTTTTGTCAGCATTGCAATGAAAGTGCAGTTCTTGGGGTGTAATTGCATTGTGTGGGAGTGTGTTTTGGCTTTTGTTTTCAAATTCCTGCTTTGATGTTGCTACAGTGAGATATGACCTGGGGTGTGCATTACTGCAGGTATTGCACAGTGGAAGGGATTAGAGAAATCCAGCGCCAAAAATGGACTGTTGGGCTCAGAGCTATTTTTATGGGCTTCTATATGGTAGGGATTTCATATTTGCTCTTCTGTTGTTCCATCTGTAAAGGCACCCGTGGCTGGTTTGGTTGCATAAGTGTTGCAGAGGACATTTCTGAGCTTTGCAATGGCTTTTGTGGTGCTGCAGTGCTCTGCTCGAGTGTGCAGTGCACAGGCTGTACCTGCACAGAGCACACAGCAGATGTGAATGTGACATTGCTGAAAACATCAAAGTGGAACCCAGAGCCCCAGTTTTAACACTGTTCCTTCTCCCTTTGTTTCAGCACTTTCCCAACACATTTATCATCTGCTCAGGGGAAACAAACAGCTCTTTGATGTCCAATGTAATAAAGAGTCAAGAATGCTTTAAGGAGATGTTGTGGGCTTGTCTTCTGAAAAGAGTAGTTCTCCTCTTTCTTCCTTACGTGATCTTTGTGTTTCCCTCCTGCAGCAGATTTTCCAGACAGTAACACTGAACATATGCTTCAAGGATGTCTCTCTCTCTCATCATAAAATGGGGTGGACAGGAGTACACGATAACCTCGCTGTCAGAAGAGGACACAGTGTTGGACCTGAAACAGTCTCTGAAAGGCCTCACTGGAGTGTTACCAGAGCGTCAGAAACTGCTTGGGCTTAAAATGAAAGGTAATTGTCCTTATTTACTGTTTGTTGGGGCTGTACCTGAGGTGTTTAGGGACAAACATCCCCTAATCCTAGGCAGGATGTGTGCACTGACAGGGCATCCACTTCCCAGTTGTAGCTCTGCAGTGAACATGAATACAGACACTTTATACATCACTGGATATTGTTTATTATTAATCCATCTACCTGCTCATTTTTTAGTGGTTGACACTGTCCTGGTGGGGAGGAGAACTGGGGGGAAGACAGTAAACCTCATGGGTTGAGATACAAAGAGTTCGGTGACTGAAAGATAATAAAATATAATATAATACCAATTATTATAACAATAGTAATGAAAATAGGAGAGAGAGACATAAAACCCCAGAGAAACCAGTGCCACAGTCCAGTTGCTCACCACCCATCCAGTCCCTGAGCAGCAATCAGTGTCTCCCAGCCAATTCCCCCCTGTTTATACACTGGGCATGGGGTGCTGTGGTGTGGAATATCCCTTTGCCCAGTTCCCCCAGCCCCTTGTGCACCTGCTCACTGTCAGAGCACAGGAAACTGAAAAGTCCTTGATTTAGAGTAAGCACTGCTTGGTGCCAACTAAGCCATTGGTGTGCCATCAACATTGTTCTTGTACTAAATCCAAAACACAGCACTGCATCAGTTACCAAGAAGAAAATTAACTGAATCCCAGCCAAAACCAGGACACTGTGTATGGAAGATGATGATAACACAGCTGGGCATAGCTGGTATTTTACAGGGAGCTTATTTCAGTTAAGCATGGAATGTATTGACATTTTTCAATAATCTCTACCCCAATTAAAAAGAAAATAAATCTTCATTACAGGCAAACCTGCAGATGATGATGTTAAGCTTGGAGCCCTGAAGTTGAAACCAAATACTAAGATAATGATGATGGGCACACGTGAAGAGAGTTTGGTAAGTAATTTGCTTGTTTATTAGCTTAAACAGGGAAAAATGCTTTGTGTCTCCTAACTGTGACTTTTAAATTTTGAGTATTCCAGTCATCATTTTAAAAAATGATAGTACAATGGATTTCTGTTGGCACTTCTTTATGTAAACTTTGCTGCAGAACTCTCAGAGCAATGTACTCGTGAAACTCCTGAGATGTTCTGCACTTGAAGTACAAACCTTTTGTTGTGATACTCGCCGACTTTTTAAATCTGAACAATCATCAGTATACTTTAGTAATTCTTTCCACTAGTAAAGTGAAACAATTTTAGTTAAATAGTATTCCTGCCCTGTAATGTGCAGTAGCAGAAATTTGATATCCCTTGTTATTTTCCCTCTCTGATCCTCATTATCTTTTATTATTTTTATTCCTCTAGGAAGATGTCCTTGGGCCGCCTCCGGATAACGATGATGTGGTCAATGACTTTGATATTGAAGAGGAAGTGGTGGAAGTAGAAAACAGGTTAGGAGTTCAAGCTATTAAAACAGTTTGTTATTGACTGTAGACTCTGCATTTTAATTAACTGTAACTTTTTGCACTGTTACATCAGGGAAGAAAATCTACTCAAAATTTCCCGTAGAGTTAAAGAGTACAAAGTGGAAATTCTGAATCCTCCTAGAGAAGGGAAAAAGCTGCTGGTGCTAGATGTTGATTATACACTGTTTGGTGAGTTTTTATGCAATTTGTGGTTTTTGTTTGTTTAAGAGCTCAGTTTGTTTGCCAGATCAGGTTTCTTGATTTTTGCTTTGCTGTGTTGTACAATGTAACTTCTGCTTTGTATGATTTTGTGGTCTTCTGCTCACATTTTAAAAAGCATTTTACAATGTTGCACATTGTTGGTTTTAGTGCAGCAACTATTTAATTGCTGCAAAAAGACATAAAAAAGCAGTAATTCAGTTTTCTGTCCTTATAGTCTTTCCCTTGACAACTTTTATCTTGACCATCACAGTAGCAGGGCAAGATATTGTAAAATAATTATCCCATTCTGTACCTGATTGAATCTACTTTTGGGGGGTGTGGGAGAACAGCTTCAAATGTTATTTACATGTCATTACTAAACATTCACAAAAACACGTTTTACTTGAAAATTCTGTCAAGCTGGTTTTTTTTTGAAAGCCAGAATTTTCTTTCTGACTTAACTTTCTGGTTTGTAGGTGTGCCATAGCAGCACGACTCTGAGCAGTAAAAATAATACCTTCCTTTATGCTTTACCTTAGCTTTCCTTTTTGATGACATTTGTTTCCAATCTGACATCAAAATTCAACCTATTTCTAAGATTAAAATTTTTATTGAGAGGTCTTCTGCTGGCAGATTTTGCAGCAGCTTTGGAATTGGAACAGGGAATGTTTGCATCTCTGAAATGAGCTTGATATATGTTCACGCAATTAACTGGACTAGGTTTGAAGGAATCTGTTTCACATCTGCCCAGTTACTAATTTGCTAAGTGCACAGATGATTTGACCTGACTCTTCAAAGATATTCATACCCAGAGATCTCTTGATTTAATTATTGCTAAGCCCTCAAGTAGCTGTGAGACCAACAGATAAATATTCCCTCTGCTTTGTCTTTCCTCCTTTAAAATGGGAATGGGAGTTTGATATCAAATCATTCATGATCCCAAAGTGCTTCAGTGCTCCCCTCATGAAACTTTGAGTCTGTGGATAGAAAGGAAAATGAGACTGGACTTTTAATAACTAATACTTTAATACTGAATTGCTTATCTCTCATATTCTTTTTAGACCACAGGTCATGTGCTGAAACTGGAGTAGAACTGATGAGGCCATACCTTCATGAATTCCTGACTTCTGCATACGAGGACTATGATATTGTAATTTGGTGTAAGTATTATACTCTGTGCCTAAGAATTTACTGTAAATTGTCATCCAGAGCAGAGACTCCAGGTGGGAGGTTTTTATATTGCTTTTTAGTGTGAGTCACAAGATCTAAAACAATAGAGAAACCTTTTGCTGTAATTCACACAACTGTTGGAGATATTTTAGAAAAATACCAATTCTTATGTGAAAGAGCACCACATAGTGCTCACAAGAATGGGTCTAGTCACAGGATAAAGCTCAGCATCACTTTACTGGGTGTTACTTTGTACAAAGAAGTGCTTGAAATAACAGAACTGTGTAATCAACATTGGAACACTGTTTGATAGTGACTTTATAAATAATCTCAGTGCAGACAACACATAGTGAACTGCCAAATGAACCAAACTCTCCTGTCTGCAGGGGTGGCTGGTTGAGCCTTTGCCTTTGCATTCTGGTTCAATTCCTGTCCAACAGCTGGAGAACAGACTTCAGCCAGTGCAGGGCTCAAACCATATTAAAATTGTGTTACAAAATTCCATTTTCATAGTCTTGAACGATGTTTCTGCATATTCTTAGATCAGTAGGCAATGTTGACACTTTGTCCTTTCCAGATTTTATGTACAGATTTATGTGATTTTATCCTGCACAGGCAGTGAGGCTCCTCAAGCCAGGTGTATCCCACCCTTATGGTCCTACAGGCTGTAGTTCAGTAACAGCTGATCTAGAAAATGGTTGAATAATTTGCAGTGCTTCATCTAGTTGTTCATTTGAAAAGTAAGCTTTTCCAAACAAAAACAGACTTCCATGAAGGAAGACTTTCTTTAAGGCAGTGGCCCTAAAAGCTGGAGCAAAGGTGGATCTTTCTAAAATACAATTTTGTGTAAAAAATTGACATATTAAATGAACACATTCTTGGCTTATTTCTTTTTTTTTTTTTTTTGCCTGCCAATGACTTACTTTGATAAAGTATTCTTTCTGTTTTCTCCCTTGTGTTTCAGCTGCTACTAATATGAAGTGGATTGAAGCCAAAATGAAAGTAAGTTGTTCTGAAAACACGTGAGTTGTTTCTGGTCTGTCTGGGTAACTCTTCATGCAGCTGAGCTCATGCTCAGCGTTGTAGAGCAAGTTAGAAACAGGGGAGGTTGTATGAATCATAACCTGAGTTGTTTCAATTTCCATAGTCACTTGAAATTATCTTTTATCACAAAACTAGATGAAATCTAACTTTAGAATTCCACACAAACTATCAGCAGTAGGTGCTAAATTTAGCAGAACTAAACACAAGTCAGGACTTGCTGAAACTCGGATTCGTCACGCAGCCCTGCACAGTTGCTTTCATCTTGCCTCTAATTATAGAGCTCCAGTCTTTAAATGTGATTTTTTTTAAAGGAACAGACAGATGTGACATGCTGGAGTAGGTTATCAAGAGGAAACTCCTTTCATATTTATCTTTACCTCTTAGTAAAGCTGGGGGTTCTGTTTAATAAGGCTTCCTATGCCTTGTTAAACATCCCATAAGAGCTCTTTCACTTTCTGGTTTCTTCCCTACTGGAATCAGGCAGGGAGCCAGTTTTGAACAGCTGACTTTGTGGTAAACATATTTACAGTCCAGCTTAGCTGTAAATCTAATGAGTTTACTGAGAATTGCTGTGTTTTTGGTTGGTGGGTTTTTTATGTTTATAAATCAAAAGTTACTTCCATTCCAGGAAAAACCTTTCCAAACTTAAGCTTTTATTATGCACTACTTTTTCAGGTTTTCACAGAGAAAAGCACGTTTTTCCAGTGTTCTCTTCCTCAAAATAATCATTTGCTACAATTTTTTCTAAGCAAAAATGCCTCTCAGAAATGAGAATCTTTAGTCAGAGCTATAGAGCGGAGTTAGTGCAAGTAAAATCACTGTTGAGCCTTGCAAACATTGCATTCTCATGGCAGTGTCACATGTTTACATTGTGCTAGGACTCAATCTTGTGGAAAACCACTGTTCAAAACTGGGCTCTTTCCCCTGCACTGGTCACCTTTCTGCATTTCCAGGTTGCTTTTCCAGCCCTCCTCCTGGATCCTGATCCATTGAGATTCCTGCCACTAGATGCCACTTTCTCCTTAAACTGATGTCACCAGGGCTGCTTCCCTCCAAGAGTTTCACATTTGGTCAGGGAGCTGTGATTCCAGCAGTAGTTGGCATTAAAATTTCTGTTTTAAAGTACCAAGCAGGATTATAAAGAAGGGAGTATCAGACAAGCAAATTTAATCTTTCAGTCACCACCGTTTTGTGCCTGAAATTCAAACATTCTAGAACAGCTGGTTCTGTCAGTGTAACAAGATACTGACAAGACCCAGGGAGGTAGAGCATTTCATTTGCAAGATCCCATTTTTAAATAAAAGCAAATCAGTTAAGTGTGGCTGGATAGTTGCAAGAGAGCTGCTGCAGTGGGTATTTCTCCCTGTTACCCAGGTTTGCATATTGCTGCTGTTTCACACACCAGAAATTGTCAGCAATATCTGTGTGGTACCATGCCCGCAGATTTTACTGGTACTTTGCAGCTTTGGAAAGGATTTGAAATGGAAATTATGCTCCCTCATCTGGATAAAGTTGTTTGTTTCTAAAAAGGTTGTTTTACTTAGAGTATTTCAGGAGTTACCAAATCTTAGAAGTGCAAATTGCCACAAACATTGGTTATCTTGGACGTGTGCAGGAGGGAACAGTCCCAGTGAGCTGTTCCTGGATATTCCATCTTGGATTGGGCTGTGATTTGTGCAGATCACTGTGAGGAACGAAGAGCAGCCAGAACACAATTGCTGTAAGGTTAAGTCGAGGTGTGTGGAACTTGTGAGAGGTTGTGCACAAAGGCACGAGCAAAACCTCTCTGCATTCTGCCTTCTCTGCAAAGTTGCTTTGATTTTCTGCCGGCATCAGCTGTTAAGTTCCTGATATTAAACACTAAAAATAAATCCCTGGGTGCACTTTTATGATCCTCATTGTGTAACAAATCCAAATTTCCCCGGGTGTCTATTTTTAGCTTGTCTCTAGTAAACCTCCACAGCTCACCCCGTGACGAGCAGTGTACTATAATTGTGGTTCCAGTTATTGAGCAGTAAAACTGTCATAATTAGGAGCTTTAATCATAAATCTTTGTGATGCAGGAGCTCGGGGTGAGTACCAATGCAAACTACAAGATAACTTTCATGCTGGACAGTGCTGCCATGATAACAGTGCACACTCCTCGGAGAGGACTAATAGATGTAAGTACCAATTTTTCTCCTAACCTTTTTCTACATTCAGCTGGCGTTTTATCACACCCCTTTAAAATATTCAACAAAATGTTTGGGAGTTTTCATGCAGGAAAACTGCAAGAATCTTGGAACCACAGATTTTTTTCTGTTGGAACTCTCAATTAATATTTTGAGTGGTAAATTTAGATGTCACAGCTTTCAAATCAAACTGTAGGCAACTGTTGCAAGACAACTTAATACCAACAGAAAGGTTTTCCTTGGTGTGGGGGATAGTTGTGTTATATTATTTCACATCTTCCTTTGTTAAAGCCAACCTGCTAATGGTAAAACAAAAGAATACAAGGGTTCATTCAAGTTAGGACTCAGGTTCCTATAGATGGCATTTTCATCTCCTGCATGTGATCTGATTTACCTCAGATACCTTGTACTGTGTTGTGTTTGCAGGTGAAGCCTCTTGGTGTTATCTGGGGAAAGTTTTCAGAATATTACAGCAAAAAAAATACTATTATGTTTGATGATATTGGCCGGAACTTCCTGATGAACCCACAGAATGGACTCAAGGTAAACTGGAATTTTCACTTACTGCTGCTTTTTCTCAGTACTTCAAGTAGAACTTTCTCCTACTTCTTTGCTCTAGCATACAGAAAGACTATTCTTAACCAGCAAAGATGCATGTTAAACCTTTTAATTTACAGTGCCATTTGTCTGGCTTAGTATCTCCTTTAACAGTAGTATTAAATAAACCTTGTGTCACTGGTGAGTGTTTAAGAGATTACCAAAATCAATGAAATTGGTATTTCTGCTTAAGTTATACCTGCAAGCTGTAATCAAGCTGGGCATTGCTGACAGGCACCATGGAAGATGTGATGTTCCATCTCCAGAGTGGTCATATTCAAAAATAAGTCAAATAACAAGTGGCTGTACTTCATGATAGTATGACAGGATAATCACAAGTATTCTATATGAGAAATAATTAGTACCTTGAGCCATTTTGACTACAGAACAGCAAAATATTTCATTTTATACAACTGTCAGCCATTGTGTGCTCTGTTATTACTGCTGGTTCTGAATAAGAAGAGTTGCAACTTAAATTTCTACATACATTTGATGGTAGAGCAGTGTTGTACTAAAAAAACTCGCACAAATTTCTCTAAAAAAGAAAAAGATGTTTTCAAATGCAGAAATTCCAAAATGATATCTCTTTGAAAGTATCCATGATGTGAAGTGGAGAGCAGTTAGTTGATGAAGTCTAACAAGATGACCTTAACTGGAAGGAGAATCAGGAATAGCAAAGATCTTGCTGGGAGGGGATTATCAGAGAGGTCCCTCTAGCTCAGATTGGAAAGATGTTTGTCAAAGTGTTGTTAACAGCTCCAGACAGGAGCACTGAGTCACTAAAACAAGGCCCAGGTGTAATGTATTCCAAGCTTAAAGCAGTTGTCAGATAAGCTTTGCTTCTGACATCTCTTTTCACAACAGCTCTGGTTGTAGTCAAAGGCTTTTTGCTGAACAAAAATCTTCTGGTTCTGACGATGTCACACAACTCAGAATGCAGAGCTGGAAACCCCTCCTGCAAAAATCTCTGTGAAATCAATTAGAAAATGTGGCAGTCCATTCCAGATCATTTTATCAGTCTGTCTGGGAGGGGAAGGCTTGAAGAAGTGCAAGAGAAAATAATTTTTTTCTGGTTGATGCAAGGTAAAAGCCCCCACAGTGCAGTTTGCATGAACAGCACAAATTGGATCTGACCACTACTGAAAAAGGGTTTTTTTCCTCTTACCTGTGAAAAGTTATAACTTATCATATTACTAAAAATATATTTTAGTCAGGTGGCAAATGACAGAGAATCTAAAGCATTTTTCTTTTCTTGAGCAAATGGTTATACCCAGTTTATTTTTATTTTTTTTTATAGATAAGACCTTTTATGAAAGCACATTTAAATCGGGATAAAGACAAGGAGCTTCTAAAGCTCACCCAATACCTCAAAGAAATAGCAAAATTAGATGACTTTTTGGAGCTGAATCACAAACATTGGGAAAGGTAAGAACAAAGTCAAAATCCTTGCTTCCTTCTGTCCCTGACCCCTGTTTTGTTTGAGGTTTTCTCTAGAAACACCAGAAACAATAGAACTGATGAACTTCAGAACTTTGACTTATAAAGGTCCTTTGGTTGTAGGGAAATTTTAGTAGGGCTGTAGTGTTGGGGCAGCTTCCCTAAAATTTTAAGATCTTGACAGAATGCCTCTGGTATTTTCCTACTCCAATATTCAGCACTGCCAATTCTGCATCCTAAAAGGAAAATAATTTTGAAGGAACATGGTCCATGGAAACCTCTTTCTTTCCACCCCAGCCAAGTTAGACTGTGGGTTCAGGTCTCAAATCCTTTGTTTTAAGGCAGCTTCACCAGAAGTTACTTGAAAGCTTTGTGGTGTTAGTGTAGTTCTCAGGCACCATCCAGGCCGGGTGGTGTTGCAGGATTCATCAGCTCCAAGTTACTGTCTTATGAACAAGAGTTTTCCAAGCACTCAAGGCACCAGTTAGCATCCTAATTCTTGCTAGAAAATGATTAACTGAAGGGCTTGAGCAAAATTATTCTTGGTTTTATGCAACAGCCAGAGGCTTTAATGCATGTGAAGAAAAACTTTTGGAAAACCACTCCTTCGGTGTTAAAAAAAAGGAGCCTTGCAGGCTTGGTACAATTTCTCTTTCCTGACTAGAACAGAAAGTGAAATGTTAAACCTTAAAAGCAGTGAAATTCACTGGATGTGTCCCACTGTCAGTGAAATTGGTTGGATTCTTTCTCCTAGAGTATTTGCAAAGCCTTCACTGTCACACCACATAGGCAGATTTCTCCAGCTCTGGTGCTAAGGGAGCTGTGAGATCAGAATTCAAGCAGTTCAGAGTCACTCAGATTCTCCAGAGAAGCTGCTGCAGGGTTGTTCTTTTCAGGTTATGCTGGCTCAGTTCATTAAAGTCCTGAATTTATTTGAAGGAGTGCCATTACTAATGGGCCTTTTTATCTTAAAGGATGTAAAAGCCACTTCTCCAGCTGATGTAATTTTCCATCCTCTTAGAATGTAACAGGTTTCCATTTCCTTCCTCTCTTTTGTTTAAAAAGCCTGATAGAGTCTAACTAAAACATGACTTTGAATTACCGCAAGATAACCTATCGTGGAATTGAGAGATGTTGAAATCAAATAAAAACCATAAGTGGTATTGACTGCATTTCTCATTTTTGGTTATCAGTAGGAAGATTGTTGGTGAGAAAAGAAAGCAGAGTCTTACTTGGATCTTAAGATCCCAGGTATATTTGTGGCCAGGTCTTACTTGGTGAAAAACTCTCCTTTTGTTTCTTCCAGGTATCTTTCAAAGAAGCAAGGACAATAACACTAATAAAACTGTGTGGCACTGAATTGAAGGGAACATCACTAAGATCATTGGACTTTTCCTTGCTTTTGTGCTAGAGTATAATAGTGCTGGACACTGGACCCAATGCCAGAACGACTGCTAAACTTGGTCTTCCAGTTGGTTGGTTGTGGGTTTTTTAAAAGATCACAGCAATAAGCTCAAAGTGGGAGAAACAAGTCAGTTGCTTTTTCTTGCATTCAGTTCTGGTGTTACTTCTCAAAATACTTTTCCTCTCCTTTGCTGCTGAAGTACAACCATAACCATCAAAGACCAAAACCATTCTGAGACTAGAAAAAGAAAATATTTAGACCAAAAAAGCTGATTAAAAAGCCAACCTTGGCGGTGTGTGAATTGTATAAGTCCTCTATTCCCTCCATCTTTAGAAACAGTCTCCCTCTCCCATTCCAGTATTTAAGTCTATAAATTACAAGTTGTCTAAGTTTGGTATGTATTAGTATGTCAGTGTTTCTCTGTGCAAGACAGTAAGATGGGAAAGTACCACCTCTGTGGCCAGTTTACCCCAGTGTGTGAACTTGTACTATAAAGCAGTGTTTACTGGAAAACAAAAGATTGCAGTTTGAGGGAGAGAAACCCACTGTTACTTGGTCAGTGAAAAGCAGTCTGCCTGAAAAATCCCCACATGTCAGATAAAGGGTTTAAACCTCAGATGGGAAAGTCACATTCCTAACAAAGCATGAACAAAACCCTTGTTCTCTTCTAGCTAAATCTTGTCAAAGTGCAAACACTGTGTTTAAATACAATATTCAGCCATACTGTTCTTAAAATATCATTTACTTGCGCTGCTTATGCCTGCACTATAGAAGTGTGACGTGACTGCTGTTTGGCATTTCCAACACTTGTGCATTATGCAGTTCATGGATTTGAAAGAAGACTGACCCTTTCAAATAAAAAAATGGTATATATTGTTCTTAAGGAACTATAGCAGTTGTGTAAATAAATAATAAATACCTTTTTCATACTCTGTGTCCTGTGCTGCCTTCAGTATTCAGCTTGCATAACAGAGGAACCATCGATAATATTAATTTGGGGGGAGGGTTTGGAGGGTTTGTTTGGATTCCAGAGACACCACGTTTGCATCAGGAGTTGAGTAAGAGCCTGGTAAGTGCCTCTGTGGATTAGGGAAGTTGTTCAGCACCAGGCTGGCCAGGAAAGGAGCCCTGACAGCACATGTCAGGCTGTCAGGACAGCGGGCACAAATGAGCTGCTGGGACAAGCACGCGAGGCTCCGGCTCAGTGACCTGTCAGAAAATATCCAGGTCCTTGTCCAGGGCTCTGTGTGCTTTAGTGCCAACCCAAGCTGCCTTTGAAATGAGCAAGCCAGAAACCTGACAGATGAAAGTGGTGGTTTAGGTAAGTGTGGAGGGTGAAGATCGGCAGTTTTGTCTCCTAGAGCTGATTTCTGATCGAGGAGCTACCTGAGCCCTGTGCAGACAGCACAGGGAGAATCCCTGAGCTTAGAACGGTGATCCTTTCCTGGAAAAGCTGCAGCAGCAGAGATCATGGAATCTAGGACTGGTGTATGGTGCACTGGAATTCCTTTGAACAGTGGAAGGAAGTCAAGGCATTGCAGTTAAATCACCTGTGGAGTTTGTGCTTGGCAGAAAGAGAAGAACAAACCAAGGGAATGTATTTCAACATGTGCCTGTATTTTTTTTTATCAAAGTTGGCCTACAAAACAGAAGGTTACAGTGGACAAGCAATACTCATTTCTTTTGCTTTACACAGGGAATGTTTAAAAAATCAATCTAGATTTTATTTCAGTGACACAGGGGTTTGTCCCAGAATTTGAGAGTATTCACTGATCTGAAGGAGACATGCACTCCCCTTTCAAATATTTAATGAGCTGAGCTGGAACATGCAAGTGTGATCTCAGTGTGATGGTAACCCAGCACTGTTGCTGACAAGTTGTTAAGTTTTTTATGACTAATATCATTTCCCTTACCATAATTTCAGTTTGAAGCCTAGTCTTGCAGTTTGATTTGGTTATCTTCTGAAAATGCTGCCGGGATTTACTTGGCTGAGACATGGCTGAGATTTTTAAGATCATGAAGCTGTGGGTAAGGCAAGCACAAGCCTGATGTTCAAATGACTACAAGAATCAGGGGTCACTGATGGGAGAGTGGGTTAAAAATGGTAAAAGCAGCAGGAAGAAATCTGGATTTTGTTGCCACGGTTGGCTTTGGAGGCAGGTGGCATCAGCAGGTTCAGAAAAGAATTTGGCACCTTCACAGAAAAGTCCACAGGCAGAAGCTAAAGGGAATAGCACTGAAGGGAATGGGAAGGCCGAACAACCTGCAATAAAAGAATTGGAGGTGCTCAGGAAGACGGGAGTGGGTGACACAGAGCAGCTCCTCACTGCGCTACAGGGCTGCTCTGGGCTACATCTACAATGTGACTGTGCCAAACGACCACAGTAACTGCAAGGATAAATGGGTAGTTTCCTGCTTAGCCCCACAACAAAGTGTTTATTGCTCATGAAAGCAGAGGAAAACACCTGTGCTGATTTTTTGTTTCTCCAGTAGGGAAGGCAGTTTTGACCTACCTGTATTTCCAACATGTAGTTAAGCCTAGAGAATAACTATGGACAGCAAAGTTTAAAGGTTTATTCCCTGCTAACATTTACTTTCCCTTTAGATTATATTGAGGTGCCTGAGAAGCATTAAATTAATGGCTTTCACTATCTCTATTAAAAGAAACACTATTAAAGTGTAATTAAAGAGAGGGAGCGTACAGCTTAATTACAGAGCTCATAATTTACTGTTCTGCAAAACTCTGGAGAAGCATTAAATGGAGTCTGAACTATTCCAAATATTTTCATGTGTCAGAGACTGTCTCAGGCTCCCAGTACACGTCAAACATTTTGTATGTTGTTCTGTCTGATTATTCAGACCAGAAGAGACAGTCCATTTCCAAATGAAGTTATTTCAGTAAGCCCTGGATATCTGACAACTCCAATGCCTCGCTGTGGCATGAATGCTCATCACTGGAGGTACACGGAGTGACAGCTGAAGCCAGGAACTGAACTGCAAATTCAGCCCCACAAATCCTGCTGCATGACTGTGAAATCTACAGCTAGTTGCCAATTTTTATTCCTGACTTGACATTCAACTGACAGCAAGTGGATGCCAAAGGGTTTAAGACAATTTTCCACTCTGTCTGTTCAGGATGTACTTAAGACTGATGTGAGAAGTGCTGAATACTTGCTCCCAGTAAGACAAAGGCCAGGTAGAAACTGTATTTCAGAGGGTGAAGAAAAGTACACAGTTTTCCTGATTCATTAAAGCTGCTTAGAACAAGAAATGCTGGATGAAGAGGCAGAATCCTTGGACATTTCACTGTTTTCACTGCAGCAGTTGTGGCAGGTACTAGTGGATATTAGCAACTGCTGCACACAGTGAAGGATAAATGACCATGTGCTTTGGCTGGGGGATTGACAGAGAAAAAAAAATCGATGAAAAGAAAATGTTGAGGAAGAGAATAACAGGAGTAGATGATAAAAATACTGCTCTATCCTGGAGAAGACAAGGGACATCTTGCAGGCATTACAAGTTTCTTGTGTGAGCAATATTGGCAATATCTTGTTACCAGGGGCTGGTGCTGACACCTGTGCTTTGGACGGGCTCTGCACCAGCAGGGACACGGGTTACATACAAACAGCCTCACAGATTCAGCAAGAACTGCCTCGTGCTGCCAGGTGAGCAGCTCTGGTTGGGTTTTCCTAAAAGGAGTGAAAAACAGCTCTGAGGGCTCGCTGTGCCAAGTTTGACTCCCCTGGTTTTATCTGCTGCACCACAACACTTGAGACCTGTTTTTCCCCCCCCATTATCCTTTGGATCACTGATAATCACACGAGGCCTCAACCCTCCTTTGTGCCTCAGCCCTTTTCTGATGGTGTTTAGTAACATAGAACTTCAAAATGAACTATTTATATACTGATGAGCTTTCTCATACAGCCCCGAGCTTCATTATTTATGCTTATTTAGGAAGTTTGCTCATCTCTGGAGATCCTTTCATGCTGCTCTGAGCACTTGGATGCTCATTTAGCTCTCAGGAGTCCGTGCTGAGCTTGGCCTGTGTCCTTGCCACACACAGTCACATACAATGCCATGCCATTAATTTCTATGTCTCTCTTGGCAAACAGCTTTCCCACCAATTCATTTTCTGTTAAGAATGGGTACAAGTCAAAGGGAGCTTGTTCTCAAATTGCATAATGCTCAGAGCACTACGCCGGGGTGCCGGGCACAGTGAAAAGTGCATCATTAACACCCCTTGAAAGTTTTTGTTGTGTTGGTTTTTTCCTCCTTTAAACTGCCTAGTTGGACTTGCACACCCACTCTGCTCACACCCCACCATTTGTCAAGGTGTTTATATATCAGAGAAGAGCAGCTTTTATTATTTATCACAGCAGGGGCCAGGTTTGGCTGGAGCTCCTGCATGGAAGGGGACTGGGTGACCTGGAGCAGAGCCTGCACGGTCACCACTGCTGAGAGATGTCCCCTCCTCCCCCTGCAAACACCCCAGAAGACTTTGACCTTGGTCTTTTGAAACATTAAGATTGCATCAGATTTTTAGTACTAAATATCCGTGGTGTTAAAGCATTTGGTATTCAACAGCGGGAGCCTTGTTCTTCTCGATTTGTGCCGCTCCTGAGAGGGAAGCAAGTCAAACTCAGGGCATCAAAGAAGTCATGGCTCACCATAAAATTCCTGAGTCAATTCTCTCAACCTTCAGCTCTGATTGGGCTTTTCATTTCCAGCCTGTTCTGCTCGCTGCAAGATCAGCCCCTGGATTTGGAGTTGGGTGTGTCACGCTCCTTCCAGAGCACGGAGTGCAGGGCCAGACAGCTGGGCATGAATGATGCTTCACAGGCTGGTCAATAAACTTGCTTAAATTGTTTCACACTGGAGGAAAATGTTCCCAGATGAATAAAAAAAATGGGTGTCAGTGCTGAGCTGGTTCAACAGTTCTGCTTCTGAGCATGTTCTTATCGTAAAACTGTGGGTAAAAACCTCCTTCCCAGCTTTGTTTTTTTTTCAATGCTCTATGATTTTTTTTTTCCCTCACTTCTTAAAAGTTTCTCGGTGTGGGTGTGTTGTATCTTTCAATCTCTGTTTCATTGGCCCGGTGGGCTCCTGCTCCAGGGCAGGCACTGTGGCATGGGAATCACTCAGGGGCTAGAGGAGCTTTGTGCATGATGGAGCTTCAAGCCAAGAGCTCCACTGGTGATCACCCAAATTTATCCCTCAGGTGTTTCCCCCCCCGCTCCCCAGTTTGGGTCATACTCAAAAAACAAATGGTGGTGCAGTAAGAATATTGCAAATTTAACAAATTCTAGTAAAACTCTCTTAAGACACCCTGGTTCCTAGGGCAAGATGAGGTGGCTCTAGAACTGTATTTTGCAAAATTTACGATTGTTTACCCGATTTTCTATATTCGGTTCACATTTCACGACATACAGGGGGGTGTGTGTGACATTTGTGAGCAGTGAAAGCTGCATCAGCTTAGTGAGGGGAACATGAGCAGAATTTCAAGCAGACACTTAAACTGCAACTGATGCACTTTTGGGTCCCTCTGCTGTCCTAATGATGGATATTTCTTGAATCAGGACCAAAATGAGCACATTTTTGGAAAAGTTAAGTGCATTAAACTGCCTCAGAGATGAAAATGATAAAGTGATGTGGGAATTTTTTTTAATCTGATTAATCCCTTACAGATGTGACTAGACAGAACAGGTACGTTGCAAAATCTTTTTCTATGACAAGTGGTACTAAATTAAAACCAAAATTATTTGTGTCTAACACCTGAAGGAAATTCTGAGCTTCAGATACAGAGGGTTTGTCATTACACCTAGGCAATATCCCCACTCCCACAAATAGTAAATTAGCTGAGATAAACACATTCAGGAGCTGTTAAGCTACTTTGGTTAGGATTTAGTGAGTAGCTGCTGCTGGTAGAAAGCAAGCAAATAATTTAAATTTCCAACTTCTTTAAACAGAAAGAAAATATTGCCTTTTGTATGGGCATTTCCACTTTCAAAAACTTCAGGTAGATTTAGCTCTGCAGCTAGTAAATCACGTAACATTCAGTTTTATGGAGTTGAGATGACACTGATAAATGAGTTCATGGCTTGTCCTTCACTCAGCCCAGCAATCCCTGACCAAGTTTATGACTGGTTTTAAACAGAGATGCTACAAAATAGGTGTCTAGTTAAACTTAGAGCACTGATGCAGAGATATGCGTTGCCCTCTGATGCTTGGAAAGGTGTGTTGAGAGAACCACAGCTCCCTGATGGTCCAAGAGCCTCAGCTGGGTGCTGGGATCAGGGAAAAGGGTGAATTAGGGAGAAATGCCTGTCTGCATCTCTGCTGGCCCTGCAGCTAACCCAGCACTTCACACTAAGAGGTAATGGGCACCCGGCAAGATGAAAACCCCAAAAAGAGCGCTAAATCTTGTGAGATTAACATGTAAAACCCCTTAATGGAAATGTAGGCACCACAGATAAATTACAGATCCACTGACTCAGTCAAGCACAGGGCACAATTCCAGAAACTGGGAAAGGAAAGTAAGTCACAGTATTTTCTCCAAAGAAACTTGAATCAAGCCAGAGAGCAGTAACAACAATTACTGAGTTGTCAGACTATTCGGGCAGTAAGGAGGGCAAACGGAGAGTCAAGGGCAGAGCTTCCAGCACCTGGTCCATCCTTCACAAGAATGAGATGAATTTCACACCCCTCTCCTGCATTGCCTTTCCAGAAGGGTGAGCAGAAGCCTTTGGACAGGCGTGGGACAAGCACTGTTCTAAAAGTCTGGAAGGAAACCAGACAGGAGCTTTTCAGCTAAAGCTCCTGCCAGAAGCAATTAGGAGGCGACAGCTGGATGGCAGCAGCTTTACAGGGGCAGGAGACAGCTCGGAGTGACCTGACCTCACCTGGCAGGGACAGCATGGGCAGGGTGCTCCTGCAGCCACTGTCAAACGCTCTCCAGCCCTACAAGGACCTAGCAGCAGGTGTGTTCACCCAAACCACTCCTCAAGCCCCTGGATCAGTGCTGTTCCCCTGTTCCTATGTCACAGCGAAACGTGGGTACAACAGGATTTTCTCAAGACAGCACAGATGTGCCCCAAAAGCAACAGGGCAAGGCTGGAGGGGAATCTGCAGGTGCTGCCCTCCTGCCTGCCCCCAGCCCCTGGCTGGGCTGAGAGGGGCACACCCACACTCCTGTCCCATGGCAGGGTGCCCTGGACACCTCCTCTGCTCTCATCCCAGCGCCTGGTGTCAGGGACCTTCTATGGGCGGAGAAAAGCTGCAGCTCCAGAACCACTCAGGCTGATCTTGAGGATCAAGTTTCTCCTCATTTTGATTCCCAGGTTCAGTGCTTAGTGCACTCACCTTGGCCAACCCACAACGAAGAAAATTCAAGAAACCCCTTTGGGGTCAGCACTGCCCCTGAGGGCATAAAGAGCCTCCCACTGCCCCAAAACCCCAGTTTTCCTGCTTGCTGGCACAGCTTTACCATGAGGCTGCTCCTTTACGCCAGACATCCTCCCACCGATCCCGTACCCGTCCCTAAACCGCACATTCTCCCATTTAAAACATGAATCCCCACAGGGAAAGTGTGGCTCTCATATTTCCATCACCACGAAGCAACAAAGGCATGGCACAGCCGGGAAACTCAAGTGCTTTTCACTTCACTGTCACGAACAAAGCACCATCAGCCGAGGACTGTCCCATTTGCTAAGGGTTAAGGCTCATCTCTAATTACACCTTGTCCTCCCTCCTGTCCCAACAGCTCGGAGCTGCTCTTGAGGGGACCTGAGGTTTGCCTGGTGAAAGCTGAGTGCTTGACCAGCACACCCTGGCACAACTGGAGGAGAAGAGAAAGCAGAATAAGGGCTGTTATCTGAGCATGGCAAGGGGGATCACAGAGATGTCTTAATCTCTGACATCTGCCAGACCCCCGAAGCTACCAGGGCAATATTTGCAGGACGTGTCCCAGGGCTAATCAGAGTTGCAAACGAAACAGGGCCTGGGGTTTAGTCCACTGGAATTGTTTTCCCCCTCCCATGCAACATCATGCTGATTTTTCAGAGAAGTTTGCTTTTCTGCCTCCGAGTTTTCTCAGCCCACTTCTTGAATCGTGATTTGTCCTCAAATTAGAAGGGCTTAAACTATATAAACGCCTATACAAATATGTATCTATTTCAGGAGGTGGAAGCTGAGGTCTCACCTAATCACCACAGCCCAGGAGCTGGGAGGAAAAAATAAAACAACACATTTCACGGATCACAGCCTGGTGCCAGCACTACACCGAAGAGACACGATAAAAGCACCCGGTCTGTGGCAGCATCCAGTGTCCATCGGCAGTACTGCACCCTGCCAGGCCTGGGCCATTCCAAGGGATCAGCAGGACCTGGAAATGCCACCGAGACACGACAGCAAGCAGCAGCACACCCTCAGCAGCTGAAAATCCTTTGAGACCCTTTTGGGGTGCAGGGCTCACATGGATGCTGCGCTGTCCCACCGCTGTTGGATCCAGGAGCAGGCACGGGCTGTGTCTCTTTTCTCAGGGGGGGAAATCCTTCCCAGAGGCAGAGTCCAAGCCTCAGATGAGTTCAGTGAAAAGTGCAGCACATGTGTCACGCTCAGAGTCACAGCACTGACGCTACATCTCAATATTTGCACCTGGCAGATTAACCAAAAAGCATTCCCCAAATCACAGAGATACAGAGCCAACTCACCCCAGCTGCCTTTTTCTGTCCTCAAACTTCTTCCTGCAGGGTCTGTAGGAGAGGTGAGCCATGCCCTGTGGGAAGAGAGGGCACTGAGTACTCGGAGTCCAAGAAAGTCATTACCTTTTACCCCTTATATGAAGTAGACTGCACCCTTGACGGGAGGTGATGGATGCTTCTTGACGGGAGGTGATGGATCCTGCCCGAGCACAGCCCTAGGACCACTAAAACTGCATTTTGCTCGTTTTCGCAGGGCTGACCTTCTCCCAAAGGTCGGCACAAATAGAGGACTTTGGGGCTCCTCTCCAAAAGGAGCCTCTCCATCCGGACCAGAGCCCGTTCCCGGCGGTCACCAGAGGGAGCCCAATGCCCGGGAACGGAGCATCCTCCGGGCAGGGACTGCGGGGACAGGGGAAAGGCTCAGGTGATCTTCTGCAGCCTCTCCTGCCTCCTTTCTAATGGGCCATCACCACTATCGGACCAAATCGGGGTCCCCGCTGGCCTGGTGTAACTGTGCATAAGGATTTGGGGCATGTCTAGAGGCGGGGGATGCGTTTAACATCGGCTCCCAGGCAGTGATGGCTTTATTGCAAGTGACTCCCCAGAATCACCCTGCCAAAAAAAAAAAAAAGGTACAGCATTCCTTGGCAAGGCCAGAAGGGTCAGAGCCAGCCCCTGCCATGATAGCAACACTTCTGTTCACTCACAATTAATTGAACAATTTTAGCTTCAGAAGGTGAAAAGCATCCCTCTGCCCCAGCAGCAGCTCAGTTTGGACCTTATCCTTCAACTCCTGATTGAAGCTGTGTCAAAGAGCTGCTGTCTCCAGAATCCTGAGGAGCTGATCTTCTTCTTGAAGTCCTTGTCCCTCATTGCCCCTGAGTGACAAAGCCAAAGAGGTGCCTTGAAGCACCACCTCATTTGGAGGTTTGAGACAAACAGCTCTTCCTGTGACACCTGCACTTCTACAGGGGTAAATCTTACTCCTCCTCCATTATTCCCTTCTGTATTGGGATAATCGTTGTTTTCTGTCACCCTGATCTTCTTCAGCCTTCTGACGTGTACATTTTCATACCAGAGTTTCTCACAGATTGTAACACAAACAAAGTGGATGTTTTCACATTCCTCTCTGAGGAAAGACAATTGATAAACTTCTAGTTTATCAAACTTCTAGTTTGACCAGTGGAGTCAAAGAGGTGTCAACCTCATCCTCCAATCTCTGGTCATTGTCCAAGGTCTATATAAACCCATAGGAAGAAATAAACCACGTCTCTTTTTGCTCTGACAGCTGAGTGTGTAAGTGTCCTTCATTTCGTGTCCTCTAGTGACAGTCTTCCACATTTTCTAAGCCTTCCCCAGTGTTTTTAGAGTTGCCTTGTAGGACATCTACACCACACACAATTACTGCAGCTGCTCCTGTAAGAAGCTCCTAAACTACACTGTTTATTTCAGGGGAAAATAAACAATTTATAATAATAATGAATTTAAAACCAAACAGCCCATCCAACAAAAGCAAGCAACAAGCCCACAAAACCCACACCAACTCCCAAAAAACAAACACCAACACTCACACCGCTAAACAAACTCCTCACCTTCTCTTTGCTCTGTAATCCATGAAAACAGACAAATCCCTCCCCTGGGCTCCTATTTAAGCCCTTCAGTTTAGATAGGGATGGAGGGAACTGTTGGCTGATTCCCAGCATCTGGGAGCCCTTTCACCCCAGGGCAGGCTCAGCTGTTCTCTAATCCATACAGAGCCCAATACACTCTGACATCCTCCTGCTGCTCCCTGCAAATGTCACCATCTTCATATTTTCAGTGCCCTGAGACACTCCTGCAGCTCTCCCACCTGCCCCCTGAACAATCCTTCTCCCTGGCCCCAATGGCTCAGAATCCCCTCCACTATTCAGTTTTGGGCCCTGCCCTAAAATAAGAAAGGCATTGAAAAACTGAAGTGAAAAACCACTGAGAGAGTTGAGGGCTGGAGCATTTGCTCAGTGAGAGGAGGCAGAGGGAAGTGGGGTCACTCAGCCTGGTGAGAGGATAATTTCAGGGGGATGTAACAGCAATGACCAGTAAAAAAGCAGGTTCCTGAGCAGGTGGATTCAGACTCTTCATGGTGGTACACGGTTTGAAGATGAGACAGTTGAAAGAGAAGATGTTGAAACTGGATACACAAGGAAGAAATTCTTTACCATAGTGACAGCCAAATCCTGGGACAGAGAGCCCAAGGAGATTGCACATCCACCTTTGTGGGCTCTCAGTGCTAAACTGGGCAAAGCCCTGAGCAGCCTGATAAGATCTCAGCACTAACCTTGCCATGAGGAGGAAGTTGGACCAAGGTCCCTTCCAAGCTGATCCAGCCTGCTTCTCTTTGGGAAAAGAGGGTGAACTGGAATGATAACTAAGCCCAGAGCTTCCTCCTCAGCCGGGCTGTGGGAGCCCTGCAGTCAGCACCACCACCCTTGGATCATCCCATGGCAGCTTGAAAAGCCTTGTCAAACACTGTGAATGTCAAGGGAAAAAAGTAGGGCAAAGGATTCAACCGAGTTGCGACAGTGACACGTGCCTGTGCTGGGGGAGGAGGAGGAAGCAGTTGAGCTCACAAGTTAAATGGGCCAAGAGCCTGGACACAATAAAGGATCAGCTGCATCACCAGCAGAGTGGAGCTGTGAGAGGGAAATAACATCCTTCCCTTTGCCATGGGCATGGCCTGGTCACGGGAGGGTGCTCCCCTGTGAGCAGTGGCTTCCTTGCAGTGAGACCATGCACAGATTCCATTCTGATGGTATTTTAACTGGTGAGGGGACTAAGTGAGATGTGGGGAGAACCTGGCCCTCATTCCACTGCAAGGGGTTGGCTCCCACCCCAGCCTCTGCCCCTTCCTCCCCAGGGAGAGAAAGAGCTGTGAAGATGCTCTTGTTATCTAGGAGAGATCTCAAATGTATCATGACTCACTCACCTTTCAAGGCTGTCAAAAAAAAAAACAACCAAAAAAACAAACCAACTCAACACAACAACCCAAACCCAACAGATCTTAAAAGGTGTGGGAAGAAAATCAAGGGAAAACAGTGGCTGAAGGTTTGATTTCTGTTTTGGTGTGCGTTTCTGAGGAGGCAGCCAGACACAGATGGGATCTCAGGCTGGACATCCTGTGGCCACTGCTGCCCTGTCCCAGAGATCCATCAGCCCCACTGGGAAGGTGAATCCAGCTTTCCAAAACCAAGAGAGAACACACCTGGCCCCAGCAAAGCATCCCTTCCACCCTGGTTAACTGGAGCCATGTGTCTCTTCAGCTGAAGAATGGATCACAACAGAAGTTCCAGGCTTTTGCTGGAGCACTTCCTCTCTTGGCCTCTCCTGGGGACAACATTTTGGGAAGTGTCCCCAAGTGAGGGAAGTAATTCCCTCAAAGCAGATTACTCCCACTCTCCACTTCCCTGGCACAGGTGGAGGGGATGGTAGTTGGGTCTGTGAGGTATGGAGGTGTTTTATTTGCTGTTTTCTCTGAAAAAACAAAGTACATGACGGTTAATTAACAGTGAACTTCTGCAATTTCTGTTCTCTTGTGATCTGTCCTTGTTATCTCAGCCTCCAGATTTAAAGGATTAGATATGGCAATATGCTGTGAGAATTTTGGAGTCACTGAGGGCCATCTCAGGCTTAAAGATGCTCCGTTGCCCTTCTCTCATTAAAATGTCATTTTTCATCTTAAAAATGGGGTCTTTTTGCTCCTGTCTTCTGAACATGGTGCTGGTCCAGTGCCACACAATGTAACAGGATCATCACAGGATAACTAAGGTAGGAGAAGCCATGGAGATTATCCTGCTCCAAAGCTGGAGGACTGATAAGGAAAAGCACTTTCCCAGTATGATCTTCACGACCACTCGTGCCTCTTGCTCCCCTCAATCCTGCCCATGCTCTGGATGTCCTGTCGAGTTCAGTAACATAACATCTGCATTTAAAACCAAACAAGGGCCCAGGCTGTGCAACTGGGCCACGGAGAGGCTTGGCCTGCTTCAAAGAAGAGGTGGCAGATTTTGCAAGAATCCAGGAGGCTGGGGTGGGAAAAACATCAGGATCAAAGGCAGCTAGTCCGAGAGAAGCTCCAAACCAGCCCCAACACAAAGCTTTGCCCATGCAGCTCAACCACTGGCTGGCTGCCTGGGAAGTTACCAAATGACAAAGGATTTCCCAGAATTGGGTTATGTGGATTACCAGAGAAGAAGCTGGTATTAGGTGTGCTGAGCACCTTGCTGAGGCCTCTCTTTTTAGGCATTGCGCCCCAGCTGAGTTCAAAGCTGGGATTGTGGCATGAGAGGAAACGTTCAAGCTCTGTCCAAACAAGGTCCAGAGGTTTAGGTGCTCAGCATTTAGGTGCTTGCAAAAGATGTTGACCCCCGAGGCTCGTGATAAATCTAAAGCTCCCTTTGAAAGTTGAAGTGTTTGACTTCACATGAAAGTTAAGTGTTCAACATGAAGGAGCTTCTGTCCCATTGATCTACTGCCAGTGTTTTAACAAGAGGATGCCACAAATATTTCCCTGTGAGAGTTTTGCACAGTGGAAGGGGAAAGACTGTAAAACTACTTTTCTTGTGTTTGCACAAAGAGGGATTTGTCAGCCAGAGTGAGGAAGAGAGAGGGCAGCAGTGTGAAAAGTGAAGAAAGGAATGAAGTCTACGCGTATTAAAAATTGTAAATAAATGCAAACATGTGTGCCTAGAAAATCAAGGTCTCTGTATGATTCAGAGAGAATTTATCCTGGAGAAGAGGAGAGCAAGCCCACAGCTCCTCTGCTCCAGGGAATTTTTTTTTTTTTTATATTATTGACAATTTATACAATCTGGCGCTTTTCTAAATATAATTTTATTAGCATGAGAAGCCACTTGGCAGCAGGAAACTTATGCTGGTGAGTTCACAGTTTTCAAGACAAAGCGTTCTCTAAGAGAAAAGAAGGGAAAAGACTGATTTGGGTAGAAGAGCCTTGCAGCCTCTGCCTAAAACCAGCCTCCACCTGCCATCTTCTGGGTGCAGGCTTAAATGGAGCAATATTCCCTACCCTCAGCTCGCTTGTCTCTGCTTTCCAAAGGAGATGAGGCATCTGCAGTCACGCTGCTCATCAGCTCTCCCGTCACCCTCCCACAATAACCCCTGAGAGAGAAGGAACACGGCTATGGAGGCTGGGAAGGGAGCAGAGGCTCCTGTTGTCACCCACCCCCTGGGATGGGCAGGGTCGGGCAGGAACCCACGAGCAGGAGCAGTTTTTGGCTGCCCAGCATGTGCCAGTTTGCCAGGCAGGACAGGACAGAGGAGCTGTGGCTGGCTGGGGCAGGAGGACACGGCCCATGGGAAACACCTTTCTTCCCTGGGAGGAGGGTGATGCAACAGCACAGGAGAGCAAAGCCACACATCAGGCTCCAGCACGGCTGCATCAAAGAATTTTTCTGGGTCTTACAGAAAAAACGAATCCAGCCAAGGAATCGTGCTGAGTTTTATTTTATTGAGCACAGACAGCAGAGAGAGGACGGGCTGCCCCCGTGTCCGCAGCCACTGCCAACAGCAGCTCAGCTCCTTCAGCCTGGTCCATGGAAGGCTCAGCATTTCCCCAGGTGCTTCAATCTTATTTTCCCTCCACTTCTCCTGTAAAAGGAGGGAGAGAGACTCAGCAAATGACAGACACAGCAGTGTGGGACAGAGCTCATCCATCCCAACAGGCCTGACTCGTGCCAGTGTGTGTCCCTGGTACCTCACAAGGAACACCCAGCCATTTTCTCCTCTCCTTGCTCTTCTTTGATTTGCCCTAGGATAAGGCAGCCTTGGTTGCACACTAAATGTAAGGACTGCTAAGGCAAAAACATTTTTGCAAGCATCCATCAGGGATGGCTCTTATTGCATCTCCTTTAAAAGGTGACAGCTCAGGAAAAGGGGAGACATCCTGTTCTTCCTCCGAGATCTTGTGTCTTGTTCCACAAAGTTCATTCAGACTTTTCAGGAATTAACTTGGCATGGCTCAGCTCCCACATTCCTCCAGGCACTTCTCAGTACCCAGGAGTGTGGGCAGTGAGAGCTGCAGCCTGTGGCACACAGTGGGAATTGTGCATCAATTTAGTGCTTGTGGAAGGTACAGGCAGGATGCATTTGCTTCCCAGGCCCTGTGCTGCCTCTCAGCATGGCAACCAGCAGCCTGCACCGCCCAGAAATGAATTAAAATTAACTCGTAGTCACACAGCTCTGCTCCGAGGAGGAAACATTCCGCCTGGCACGGTTCAGAACCTGGTCCACACAAGAGGAGCAGCCTGCATACAGGCCTTCCCCTCCATGAAGAACATCCTTGGACCCACAGAAAGGAAGGCAAACCCTGCTGTTTCAGTCCCCCCCTCCCGTGTCACTTACAGCACTGCCTTGCAGAAGGCACACTTGTTCCCATACGTGACGCCATCCGTGCCGCAGTGAGGGTTGGACTCCCTCGTGCAGTACACGCTTCTGTTTACGAACTCTCTACAAATCTGCACAGGGAATAATAATTAAAAAAAAAAAAAGCAAACCTTTCAGGGCCCCCACGCTCTTTGTTTCACTTTCCAAACTGGACCCAAGGTCGTTAATGTAGTGCTTTTTCTGACAAGTGCTGACGCTGCCTATTTTCTGATAGAAAAAGCCCTCTCTGCGATGAGCAGGAGCGGCATTTCAGGGAATTTTGGCCCCGTGTTTGAGGAGGGAAATTGTAGTCACCTGGGAGAAGTCTTGATCTCCCAACAATAGGACTGGATTAGCCTAGGCATGCACGAGAAGAGTCAGCACTGATGCTCTGTCAGGCACTTGGAGCCGAGCTACCTCCCTGCTGCATGACTTCAGGTGTCTTGCGAAACCCTGCACTCAGTTTGGTGCTTGCTGAGCTCCTCCTTTCCCAGAGGAAGGAGGGGAAAACCATAGGGAAATTCCCTGGGGAATTAAAAACTATGGCATAGGAAGTGTACAGGTCTTTTTTTTCTCTCTACAAGTCCCAGGGTTTGAACTAAATTTGGGGGAATAGAACACTCAATAATCTGTTCGTTTCATGAGAAGATTGGATAGTGAAGCCAAGTCAAAAGTGGTGCAGCACATAAACATTTGCTAAATCAACCATTTATTTCCCTGCTCTACCTGCTAACATGGCCACACCACATCCCCCAGGTAGCAGTGAACTCCCCAGCACTGGGAATCCCTGGAAGGACCCACCTGCTCCCAGCAGACATTAAAAACTGTTTACCCAGCACCAAGATTTTGGTTATAAAAACATTCCTCCAAAGTGAAACGCCATGACTGGATGTGGCACTCAGTGCTATGGTTTAGTTGACAAAGTGGTGATCAGTCAGAGGTTGGATTCGATGATCTTGGAGGTCTTTTCCAACAGTAATGATTCCATGGTTCTATTAAATGCAGATTCAGCAAGCAGAAACAGCAGCACTAACCTCTTCAATCTCTTGACCTCCTACATCTGGAACTAAGAAAAAAAAAAAAAAAAAAAAAAAAAAAAAAAAAAAAAAAAAAAAAAAAAAAAACACAACGGAAAAGCAAATAAAAACCAGACAGATTTTACACGTCAGCATTACTTTCTGATAAAGTCTGAGCTAAATTCACAAACCTTTTATGCAAGCCACAGTGAAAAACACTCCAGGATTTTCCTGCTCCGTCATCCCTCACAAGGGGAGGAGGGGGCAGGAAATACATTATCTGAATTGCTTTTCAGTATTTTCCTATTTTGAAAAATGCTACTAAAATACCGTGCAATCATTCATTCAGCTGCTAACTACACCTCAGACACACAACCCAATCTGCTGGAAGGCAGCCACTCCCGGGGAAGCAAGCTGCCATATCGGATGTGGAACCGTGTCCCCAGAGATTTCAAACCCATGTTGGTTTTTAAGGCTTTTAGGCTCCTCTGAACAATGCAAGTGGCTAGTGCTGTTGACAGGAGGGGACCATGGAGAAGGAGATCCCGTGGTTGGGTTCATGATCACAAAGTGGTGATCAGTCAGAGGTTGGGTTCGATGACCTTGGAGGTCTTTTCCAACAGTAACGATTCCATGGTTCTATTAATTGCAGATTCAGCAAGCAGAAACCTCTTCAACCTCTTGGGTGACAGCACAGCCCAGACACCCTCCCAGGACAGGCTCAGCCCAGGTGAGATACAAAATGACATCATGGGGTGACAGAGAGCAGAACAGGCAGCGCCGGTCAGAACCAGCACAGAAATCTCCTCTGTAACCACAGGCTCCGGGCTTGGAGCTAATCAGTCCATGCTCTTGGTGTTTCTTCCCAGCAAAGCCAGCAGGCAGGCGTGTAGGTTGAGTCAGAGCTGTGAAACGGGATGACCCTGTCATGTCTCTAAGGGGGGGCCTGACACTCCAGGGTGGGTTGAATGCAGATCTGCAGAATCTGGGCCACAGCAGAGCGGGACAAATAGCCCAAATAGCATTTGGTGAGGCTGTGTCTGGTGGTCAGAGGGGTCACTGCCAGCTGTGGTGCTGCTCAGGTGGCTCTGGGCAGGAGGCGGAAGGACCTTGTCCTACAATCATCCCTCGCTGGTGGAAATCCCACCCAACCCTCAGTCAGCTCAACCCTCATCCATCAACTCTTCCTACTTCTTTTGCTATTTCTGTTGTCCTTTGGTGTTTTTTCCTGGTGCTGGCACATTTACCCTGTCCTTCAGGTTTGGCTAGGCTGCCTGAATGTTGAAGGCACTGGTATGGCTATCTGCTGTATTTATTTACAAAACAGCACATTAAATAGCTTTTATAAATATTGCATGAGGCTACAGAAGAGTTTGTGATGATGCCTCTTGACATCTGTTTATTTTACAGGAGATCACAGGGTTTGCTGCTATTCTGCCTGGCCTTGGAAGGAAGCATCAGCCTTCTGACGGAACCCAGTCCCAATTAAGGCTCAATTAGAGACAGATGAATATTTCATAATGAATAATGTGTACAAAGCAATTCACCTCTTCGCCATGCACAGCTTGCCATTTTCTCAAGTGACTTCTTTATTCAAATTGTTCACAGGAAAACAAATATAAATAATTCTTGTTCCACATATTCTTCAGTAACTGTTGCCACACACCTTGCAGAGCTGGGTCAGCTGTACTCAAGCAAGTGATAACGCTGACATGATCTAGAGGTTCAAAACTCATCACTCAGCTTCCCCACATCATCACAGAGATGTGTAAATCTCCAGATAAATAGTTGCTGGATCCTTTTAATTTGCCCTCTTTGTTCTGACTCCTCGAGGACATTTGAATTTAATTTTCAAGCTTTTCTCTGGAACATCAACGAAAGCTGAAACTTTCATCTAATTACGTCTCCACATCTCCAAGGGAAACACCAAATACCAAGATGCTTAGGATCAAAACAAGAGCAGATGACCTGGAGGTGAGCGAGTTTCTTCTCTAACTGGTTCAGCAAAATTCTCCAGCGAACATTTGTACCAAAAATTCATAATTACACTCTGCTTTGGTATATTTGCTGAAGAAATGCTCAGAATTTCCTCGCTCTGTCTCTCAGTGACACCTCCACTACATTATCCACTGCAGAGGCACGCAAGGAGTGGAAATATGTCATGTGAGTGAGCAAGTCCTGCAGATATTTCCTACTTGCTCAGCTTTATCTTCAAGCCTGTCAGCCGGTGATCAAGACTCTCCAAAATTTGTTGTCAGGAGAGGTTTTGGTGTTTGTTTTTCTTTTCTAGGCTAGGGAAAAGATCACTTACCCGAGAAGAAAGAGAGCAGCAGCAGGCTGAGAAGCACTAAGGCACCTGTAGCCCTCATGCTACAGGGAGCTCTTTAGTCCAAGCCAAGGTCGGAGCAGGAGGTGTTGTCTCAGTCCCAGAGCCCAAATTGTGCGCACAGAGCTGCCTTTCTGTGTATTTATGTGCCTGTCCATAGCTGTCCTCATTCCCCACCTTAATTGTGAGAACTCTCCACTTGGTTTCTAAAGCCATTATTGGTCCTGGCCGGTTTATGGTGCTTTAAGGAATGCTGCCCTGTCCACATCAAACCTAGAAAGGGATAATTATATGAGTGATAGACGTGCTTGCAGCATAATTATATTTTTTTTTTTTTTTTTTTCTGAATAGACACAGGATTCTCACAAGGGTGAATTTTCAAAGCAGTGATTCATCGGGGAAGCTGGTAATTTTCATTCTCTGGGCACCCTCTGAACGCCAGCACCAAGGCTCTGAGTGCAGCGTGATGGCACTCACTACACATTACGAAATAAATCACAGCATGAGCATGTGTTGTCTGTGAAACCAATTATACGTTGTTCCCCGGCTATTTTTGAGGATGGTTCTAAATTTGTGGAGTTGGGGTGGAGAAGCACTGGGCTGCGACATGCTCTCCTCGCTGTGTGCACAGTCCCAGATAGGACTGCTGATTTCTCCTCCCTGAACTATTTAAACTCTAGCTGTCAATGTTTTCCCAGTTTCTCACATTCACAAACATATGTTAGGGCTCTGCTCCCACCCCAAGCGGCAGTGATGGGAATTTGATGGGGAATTGGCAGATCCAAGCTCTATTTCCAGCTGAGGCTGCGCGAGGATTTGTGTTCAGGCACACACCATTTGCCAAACACCTCTCCAGATAAGAATAAGCCTAAATTTTAGTATGTTTTCCTAAGGAGTCAAGGCTTAGGAGAGGAATGTGTGTAGATATATCTGGGTTTTAGTTCCCCCAGTGAATTTTGAATACACAACTAGTTGCAGCCAAATTTTACACAGGAGTGGGAAAAAAAAAAAAAAATTAAAAATAACCATCACATTTTTACACATTTTTCTACCAACAGAGGAAAGATGCTGCCAGCATCCCCAGCCAGCAAGAGAGTTTCTGCAGGAGAGCAATGCCACGGGTGCCCTACATCTGGGGAAGCGTTTCAGTTTGCAGCTTGCCAGACATCCTAAAATCCACACAGTGGCAGAGAAACCGTGACTGACAGGCGAATCCTCAGCTGTCTATTAGGGGTGATCTCACGACGCAGCCTCTCATGTAATTTAGTTATCAAACCCGTCAGCCGCAGCCACGCTCAGTTCTGCCACTCGCAGCACTCCTTGTTTGCCTTCTCCGGTTTCAGACGTCACCGCTGGCGACCACAGCCTCGATGCCTCAGTCCCTTATCTGCCAAAAAATAAAATGTTTCGGTCGCTGCAGCACAGCTGGGCTGGCTCCAGCCTCAGCAAACACACGGCAGGGACCAGCCCCTTCCGGGCTGAGCAGAGGAAAAGGCTAAATTACCAACCGGGTGATTATTGTCATTGCCCGTTTCCACTTCTTTGTGTGACGCCTGAACCGCCGGCTTGGTGGCAGAGGTGGGGGAATCCCATCCCTCTGAAAATCAGGGGTAGGAGAAGGGCACCTGGACCTTGCTGTGCAGCCCGAGGGGTGGCTGGGCTGAGTCTTGCTGGTGTCAAGCTCAGTCCTAACCTGTGCTGGCCCCTTTTTAGATTTAAATGTGACAAAACCTTTCCGTCTTCTAAAGTCCTCGCTGGAGGCTTATGAGGCAGATGGGACACAGCCATATATTCACCATTTGCCCCCCACTTTGCTGCAGGTGAGCAGCTCTTCCTTGGGCTTTTCCAAAGCCTTCTGAGCAGGTTTCTGACTTCCTCAGGCACAACCAACCTCTGAAGAGGAGGCTCACTATAAGACCTTGCCACTGAAGACAATTTCCTGCTATGGCCAGAACTCCACTAAGTCTGTGGCCACTGTGTAAACCTCTTGTCCAGCAAGAATTTATAGCCAAATACATCCACTGGCTACTTTTACTGTTCCTTAACTATTTTCTCAGACACACAAGCAGGTAACTAGTGAGTACTCTAATGACCATCTAATTTGTCCTTGCTTAGGAGCAGGCACAAAGGTATGATGTGATTTACGTTACCTGTAGTAACACCAAATAAACCCCCTGAAAATAAGAATTTTCATTCCCCTTTCTGCTCTCTGTGCTGATTCTAGGGAAGGACAAGCCTCTTACATTCTGCTGGGAAACACCTACACTATTCATGGTCAAGAAATTATCTACTTCAGGAAACAAGACCAAAAGAAGTGTCTTGAAAGTCACAGATTTTGTCCTAAATATCAGCCTTAGCAGCAGGTGTTCTTTTACGTAACAAGGGAATGGGAGGTGGAGAAAGGACGAGGAAGGAAGTGTGTGAGCCATGGCACTTGGGACTTTTTTGGCTTGTGCTGTTTGCATATTAACTCCTTGACTCACCCAAAAAGATGGCACATCATCACAAACAGTCATGTATGTCATTTTTCCTGCAGTGCACAGTTCAGGCTCCCACAAAGATGTTATCTTCACACCTTTTTTTTTCCCCAGGTAGAAAACGCATTTGAGCTGCCAGCACATCTTCTGGCCCTTCTTTCCTGGAGTTAGAAAACCCAAGACCTTTACGTGAAGGGTCCTCTGCCTTACCTCTACTTCAAATATCACCAGTACAGCTTTTCAGATCTCTTCTGCAAGAAGCTGAAAGCCTGAGCCCAGTCTAATTTCTCCTCAGGTTCTCATTAGGCTCATTACAGCCTTGCGTAGCTTGTTGCAATTTTCTGCTGATGGGCACAGTCTCCATGGGCACACCCTTCAAGGAACCAGCAGTTCCTAATTTTCTTCCCTATGAGATACCTCCTCCCTTTGCCATGAGCCTCCTTTTTGTAAGGCACCACCAGACCTGCCCCTTGCCCAGGGGTGACCAGGTAAAGCTGATCACACCCCCTTTCACACTTCCCCAGGACCATCCCACCAGGCCAAGGCCCCTAAAAGGAACAGTTCCTCCAAGTTTCAGTGCTGTGACAAGGACAAACCCATTTACACTCTGCAAAACTTCAAAATTAGATTCCAAGCTGTGCTATGTTACAGCATTTTCTGATGGTTTGCTAAAGAATGACATTCCCTCATGAGGGCTTGAGCTGGTGTTTTGCTCTTCATTGTGGTTTATTTCACCACTTCTCCTGCCTGGCAGAAAAGTACCCAAAAACCTGAAGACCATTACCCCGCCTGGAAAACAAAACCAAAATCAAAACCCATTCCACGTCAAAGATGGTGGCTGCATTTAATTTATTGATCAATCAAAGCAGAGACTGATGCGAAACAGTTGAGGGAGCAAGGAAGAGCGTGTTTGATTGGAGAATTTGTGAGGGAAATGTCATGATGAAGGGTGCAGCTCCAGCACTTAGCACTGGCCCTGGTGCCTGACAAAGAGAGTTCCAGCGCTGCGTCTGAAGAGAGAGAGGGAGACCAAAATTAGAGACATGGATCCCATTTTTATAGCCTAACTTTACCCAAATAAGCCAAATGCCCTCGTGCTCTCCAAGTCATTAAGCACTTCACTTAATGTTCCACCTCTTTTCAGATTCCTCAAGTTACACAGTTACACGCTTTCATGCGTTGAAGAGATTTGGGACAAACCCCGTAATTTTGGACACCTCCTACAGTCACACTCTCGAATCACCCTGCCAGGGAGGCAGTCAGCAATGCTATGAGCCTGCAAGCGGGGATCTGCTTTTAATTGCAAGGGGAGGAGGAGAAGACTCACTCGGGCTTAAGATCTGCAGCGCCTGGGGGGTGGCAGAGGAGTGAGCATTGGGAGAGGAGCATGGGGCAGGGGATGGGAGCTAACGGGAGCTCTGGGGCTGCCACAGCAGCTGCCACAGCTGCCTGTGAGCTCCAGCTGCTCTGGGTCCATGGCCTCATGGTGAGCTCTGTACTCACGAGAAGGCGTTGCAGAACTGGCACTTGTTTCCGTAGGTTCTGCCGTCGGAGCCGCAGACGGGGTTGTACTCGGAGGTGCAGATGAGGTTCTGGCCCTTCTGCGGGGTGCAGTCGAACTGCAGGACCGGGTTTTGCTAATGGAACAAAAACAGGGGTTAGAGCTTTTGCTCCCCACGTTTCCCTATATAAGTGCTTTATGTTTATTTAATGATTGTGATATGGCAAAGCACGAAAGCACTTTTCAGGAGCAGGGCTCTGTTGTTTCAGGAATTCTGCGGACTCAGAGGGTGGGCTTGCCTGGAACAGCCTGAAGTAGGGAGATGGTGGAGGCAATAAGTACTGTTATAAGTAGTGAAACGACCCTGACCAGCTGGTATTTCCAGGCTGGCTGTCCCACTGGCTGCTGTGGTTCAGAAGGCAAGCAGAGGCAAGTGGACAGAAAGGGGGTGGTCACAAGCCCCAGTGCACTAAGTTCTCCCACCCAGAGAATCACTGCTACTAATTGTGCTCCTGCATCCATGATGCAGCATCTCTTGCTCATCCAGTTTCACAGTAAATGAAGGTCCCAGCACCCTCTGCCTGATGTTCCCAGGTCAGAGAGGGGACCAAATATCTCAGCCCAGGATTTGGTTCCATACCTGTTGATCCTGGCCCAACTATTTTCCTCAAGTCCTATTTCCAGGCCAAATGCACCAGGCCAGTGGAGTCATTTCTATTGTTTAGTCGTGAATTTGTGTAGCAAAATGTAACTGCAGTTAAGAGTGCAGATTTCTGGCTTTACCTGTCCAAAGCACTGTCCATAGCTCTGCAGGTTCACGTCCAGGCCGCTCCTTTGGGGTGAAAGCAAGTGGAGAATGAATGAGCACAGTGCAGCTGCTTCGGGAGCCAAACTTCCCCTTTATGCTCCAAATGCAAAAAAGAGCAACACTGATCCAGAAACCCTCCCCAGATCCCCTTCACTTACGCCACAGCAGTACAGAATTGGCACTTGTTCCTGTAGGTGATGCCGTTGGTGCCGCAGATGGGGGAGTACTCCATGGTGCAGGGGATGTTGAAACCACTTCCAGGCTTCAGGAAACCAGTACAGTCGACCTGAAACAGTCACAGAGCAGCATTTGAATCTCTGCTCCCCTTTGCATCAGCCCTGTGTAATGGGCTGTGGTGCAAGAGACATTTCCCCCGCTTCCCAGAGCTGCAAGTTGAAAGGGGCTTCCAGCCACAGAATGGGTTTGGGGGAGCACAGGTGACATCCTGCCTGTGGGTGTACCATCAGTATCTGTTCTGAGGTGGGCTTCATCCCTGTCATCTTGGGGATTTTCCCCCTGAGTGCCACCATGAACGATCCTTGCCTAAAATACCTCACACAGCAGCAGCTTCTGCTGTGAGGTGCCAGCGCCTTTCAGAAATGGAGTTTACGCTCAACTCGCTGCTCCTGCAATTACTCTGAGTGTATTGAAATGGGAGCCATTGTATTATGTGAAATTGCACAGCCAGAGCGTTTCTTTACTCTCTCTCTCTAAACTAAAAATAGACATTCTTTGTCACTTCACGGTAGCTCCATATATTGATACTAACTTTACTTTGTGATAAACATTTTGATAGAATCCATTTTTTTCTGTTACAAAATTATAGTTTAGTTGAAATCCAAACTTCTTCTGGGAATTTCTTAGCTACAACAAGCTTCTCAGTCTAAGTGTAAAGAGCAGTGTTTTCATAACACTGAACGAAACACTCTCGAAATCAAAAGTTTCTACAGTTTCCTTTCTAAATTCTGGTCTTGCACAGAAGACATTTTGCCTTTTAAAACGCACTGATTTTAGCAGTTCAAAATGAAATGCAAATTGAATTTCCTGCAAATCTGAAACTCTCGTTTTTTCACCCCATTTCCGAGAGCTAGCACTTGTGTGGGTTCAGCACAGAAGGAACCCCAGGCTAGGTCTGGCCATCAGGGGAAGGAACCAATCTCTGACCGTACCCTAACGCATCTTCCGTCGTGTTTCTTGTCAAGAGCACGGTTGCGGCTGGAGGGAGAGAAGGAGAAGGAAAGCAGGGATTAATCTCTTTTCATGCCATGCACTCATCTCAGTCATCAAGTCTCTCCACCCGTAAACCCCAGTAATTAATCAGATTCTGGGGCTTTGACATGGAAGATCCCGGGCATTAGGGAAGACAGAAACTTAAGAAAAAACCCAGTCCACCCCACGATTAGTCACAACCCCAAGGGCTTCTGGCTGCTGCTTGAGCTGGCACTGTGGGTGACGAGGGGACTTTGCACTCACAGGAAGTCCTTGCAGAGGGAGCACTCGTTGGGGTAGGTGCGGCCGTTGGTGCCACAGACGGGGTCGTAGTTGCGGGGGCAGACCATGTTCATGGTTTTCCCAGTCATCATGTAGGAGCTGCAGGAGGCCTGGGAAAGGGGATTCATCATGTCTCCAGACTGAGAAAAGGGTGTTCTTGCCCTAATCATGTTTTTTTTGCTGCATTGGGAGTCTACTCCCAATCTCTATGCCTCCTCCATGGTGGGGAAAGAATACATCAAGTTTCTTACAGCATACGAAAGCACCTCTCTGCTGTTAAGACTGAAAGTAATTTTTGGCAAGAATTATGGGCAAAAATGATCATTCCTTGGGGAGTCAAGACAGGGAAGATATTTAGGCAGCTATTCAATAGTCATATAGATTTTCTGCTGGCACGCTGCACTGTGCTGACTCGCATTCTACATTATTAATCACTGTCTTTTTAATCATCAACGTGCTAAATTATCTCTCTCTGACAAAGGTGTTTTCTTATGTTGGGAAAAGAGGTGCACTCAGGGGCACTTCTTTCTTATTCATTCTCTCTTTTTTTTTTTTTCCCTCAAGCATTCCCTGGCATATAGTGTGAGTATGAATTATTCATCTGGAGTTAGAAATCAGGACTAAATTACAAAAATCTAACACTCACCCGTCTTTGAGCAACGGCAAGATCTACAATAAAAACAGAAATTTCAAAATGTAAAAATTGTACAATGTCCTTCACAAAAATTCCTTTGGAATCATCAATTTCCCTACAGAGTAACCAAATACACCTCCTCATTACCGAGAAGTGATTATCCTCCCAAACGTTTCATCTACTCCAAGTAAATGCGAAGTGATGCACCGAGGTTTAAAAAAAGGATCACTTCTTTGTGAAACCTGAAATTTTGACTCACTAAACAAGAAATAGGACCTAAAATTTTATCCTTCTTTAGCGCCATAATCCCCACTAAGGCTCAACAGCTTAAAGCACAGATCCCACGTTTTCATCTGCACAAGGGTGAAGTTCATTGAAAAGAGAGACCGCGCGTTCCTAAAGCACCTAAAGCATCCCCAAGAGGCTGCACTCTCCTTCAGGATGCACAGAGACAAGGAAAGGATCAGGAGGTCTAGACCAGCGTAGAGTGTGACAAAAAAAAATGACAAAAAATGACTTACCAGAAAAGCAGCCGAGAAGGACCAGCCCCAGGAGGGCAGCACAGTTGGCCATCTTCATGTTGGCAGTGGTGGTGGCGGCTGTTCCGTGTGGGTCGGTTGCCGGAGAGTCCGTGGATGGTTCTCAGCCTTCTCCCTCCCCAGTATATATATGCATCTCCCTCACCTTGTGAAGTCATCACCAGAAAGTAATTATTTGCTCTGTAAACTAAGAAAATTGTATCGATTACCGAGTTGAGCTCCAAAGTATACTTGTTTGTTAGAGAGATGCCCAGAAGAATTAAACAAAAATGTGAGCTACACCCAGCTTGTTAACAAAGGCGCCTTGCTGTACAATGAGTGATTTGTACTTTACAAACAGGTGTACTGTCTCAATAGTGGATGTTGTGAAATGCCATATGGAAGTTGGGGAAGGGAAAAAAGAGCCCATTTGTTGGAAGTGTTTGACTTGTGCTCACCATATCACATATGCTAGGCAGGAACTGGGCTCTGGGGGACTTTCATGGTACAGCAGAGTGGGGTGACAGGAGCATGGGACACTCTGAGCTTTTACTGACATCATATCTGGGGTCTGGCAAGCATCAGTGCACTTTAGAGATGCTCAAGTCCCAGTGAATCTCTCCACACTCTCTCCTGTAATTTCTTGGTACACAGGATTTCTCACCAACAGAAAGTCATCATGAAACAAAAGCATTACAAAAAGCCCCAGAAGTTTATTAGACATTTCTGTGTAGGAGCAAGAGCTACTCATCTGTTGGCAATGAGCATGGGTCTGATTAAGAAATTATGAGAATAAGTAGCCTTAAATCTGTACTGGGATAATGTTTCCTATTAATGGCAAGCAACTGGTATGCTGTGCAGGTGAAATGGGCTTGTTAATACCAAAGGCATTCCAGAAAAAGTTCCAGTAACTAAAGCCAGAAGGAGAGCCATTAGGCTTCCTCCTTCTCCCTCAATTATATGGCATTAAATTTAGAGTGTCAGCTGAAAGTCGTGTTTTAGGGAAGATAAGTGATAAATAATGTGCTAGGCTCTGCTAAGTGGCTCGACTCTATCACAAGTGTATGGAAAAACAAATAAGGGGTATTGCATAAAATAATAAATTTTTGATTTAAGGTAGTCACGGAAGGAAGTGACGGATGGAACTTGTTTGTGCTTCAGAAGGAGCTTGATTCACACATGTGGCTTTAAGGCTGCCTGAGTTTTAAACAGGAAATCAGAATTGGTTTTCTTATTATCTTGGGAGATGTTCAACACTTGGCATGAGCAGATAAATCATAAAAATGTAGCTGAAAGTGTAAGGGAACTGTAGTCATAGAATGGAGCTTGTGGGATTTGGCCTGTTTATATCAATGAAATAATTTTCCTGAAAAATAAATGAATAATGCTATTTGGATCTCTTTCACAAATATCACAAGTCGAAGGGTTCCTTTGAAAGTTGTTTCTGTCGCATTCTTAGCATCCTGAGTGAGTTGACTTTCAGATTCCTTGAGCTGATTGTGAGCGTATTTGGAAAGGAAGCCGTTGTCACGGAAGCATTAATATTGATTAATCTCCAGGGGCAGGAATGCCAAAGTCTGAAAACAAAGCTTCCTCAGAACTTGCACCAGCCACCAGTGCAGGTGCTGCTTGCCAGCCCTGTGGCTGGGGGGGCTCCAGGAGCAGAGTCTGCCTCCTCTTCAGCCCTGCAGCCCAAACTCCCCCATCCCCACCTCCAGATCCGAGATCCCCATTAGCAGGAACTGTGCTGCTTCTCCTGTTGTGTTTCCTGCCCGGCTGAAGCCAGCAGGAGCTGTTGTGCCTGGCAGGTGTCTGTCTGCCAGGGAGCGGCATCACTCTCATGTTGGGCCAACACCTGCCCTTTCATTACTTAGATCCGCTGGGAGATCCCCTCTGCCCCACCCTCTGAGGGTCCTGGTGGCCATCCAGGATTGCTCCAAAAGCAGCTCTTTCTCCTCCAGCAGCCCCTGCCACTCCCCAGGGCGGCAGGAAGAAAAAGAGAAAAGAGGAAAGAGCCTTGCTTCAGGGTCTGGGAGAAGGGATGGGAGACAAAGGGCAGTACCCAGGGCAGGGCACGAGGGCTGCTGGGACAGGTGTGACAGGGCATTGCACAAGGAGCCCCATTAAGAGGAAACAGGGAATGGGACAGCAGTAATCACAGGAAAGCAGATGGACTGAAAACAGGCATTAGAGCAGTGAAAAACAACAGTTCTCACAACAGTGAGCCTTGGGAAATGTCACACACCTGTTGCAAATGGGAAGGGCAAAGTGAACCCCTCTGCCCAAACCCCTCTGGGATGTGTGTGGTGGTGCCACACTCTTCTCAGTGGTGCCCAGTAGCAGGACAAGGAGCAGTGGCCATAAACTAAAACACAACAAGTTCCACCTCAGCACGAGGAGAAACTTCTTTCCATTGAGGGTTGCAGAGGACTGGAACAGCTGCCCAGGGAGGTCGTGGAGTCTCTCTGTCTGGAGTCATTCCAAACCCACTTGGCCATGTTCCTGTGTCACCTGCTCCAGGTGTCCCTGCTTTGGCAGGGTGTTTGAACTTGGATGATCTCCAGAGACCCCTTCCAACCCAAACTATCCTGTGATTCTGAGGTTCATAAATATCATAATGGAGGGCTCAGTAAAGTGACTTTGGGATTATTTTGATGTTTATCCAGATACGAGATCCATGTAAAAACTTAAACAAAACCCAAGTAAAATGCTTCCTTCTATTTCAGACTCCTGGAGGGCAAACACTCAGGAAGGTTATGGCCACACGGATGGGATAAATGTCGGCCATCGTGAGATGGGTCCTCTTGTATTAAGGTAAATTTCCACTAACTTGGGAAATCCTACCCAGTTTCTAATCTGGCAGTATTTCTTCCCATAACAGCGGGGTAATTTCCTGGGAAGCTTCTCCTCTAGTCTTGAGACTTCCTACCTCAAGTAAGTCCACAGCCTACCACAACCTAAAAAATTCTTCACCGATGCTCCCTGCTTTGGTTTAAAACTTGTCTCCGTCTGGTTACAAAGAGCAACAATGGGGGTATTTTTTAATGGTTATTAAATAAGAGGGTGGATGTGTGCGCTCAGGATCTGTTGTCATGCCAGCAGCGGTGTCCCCGTCCTTGCTGTGGGGAAATCAGAACAAAGGAATTCCGCGCCCCAGCCCGTGCCGGAGGAGGGACCGGCGCAAACCGCGTTTCTCTGCGGTTCCCCGGGATGTGGAACAGCTGCAGGAGCTCCCAGCCGAGCTGCTGTTCCCAGACCTCTGCACACGGGGGCAGAGCTGGATCTTCTATGAGAACATAAATTCAATTTACAGCCGGCAAAGCCCCTGCTCTAAGCCGCACTCGCCTATTATTTCTCCTTGTAGTTGAGCTATCTGATTGCTGCCGGAATATCTCCAGTCTTTTAAGCATAGATGATATCACGGGCAAGGGTGTCTGGAATTATCTGGCTGTCTGGAAGCTGCACGCTAACAGCATAAGGCTGAGGATCCCAATCCCTCAGTGAATCTCAGATCTGCAATAGCTCTGAGACAGCCAGCACCCAAAAACACCTGCAATTAATTCACTTTTCAAATATAATTTTATTTTTCTTCACATCAAGAGAGAATGCAGTAACAAACCAATTCTCCTGAATGAAGCCACAGAGAGAAACTGCATTAACAGAAAGGTCTAGACTGGCCTGAGGTATATTTTTGGCCAGCAACAAGTAGAACAATGCACAAAAATAGAAGAAACAATATAAAATAAAGCAGAACAAAATAAGTACATGCGATGTGTTAATCAGGTTGTGGGGTAATTGAATGGCATTTCCTGAATCCAAAACATCAGATAATGACATAAAGTGCTGAGGTACTGCTCAAAGAATTGTACCATAAAATACCTTGGCAGGCAGACAATGTTTCCTGCCTTGAATTTCCTGGAGGGAGAGTTAGATTAGTAATGGTGAGAGGATTTGTGCTGTTGTGGCAGGATTTTATTGAGAAGCAATAAAAAAAATTATTTCCAACGAGGTGCTCATAAAGAAGAGTTCTTTCCCTCGCCATCCTAAGGAGCATCCAGGATGAGCTGCTGGGGCAGGAGGCTGAGGGTTCTGCTGCGGTCCTGCTCTGCCCTCGGTCACTCCTGAGCAATCCTGCTCACTCTGCATCACAGAGGATTTATCATTTCTACTCACAGTGTCCCCTTAATTGCCTGCTGGATATTCCTGTTTAGCAGACGTGCCCCTGCAAGAGGCCCTCTGAGCATCACGGGGATCTCCAGCACGATCTGGAGCTGCTGCTCAAGACAAAAAAATGACTGCTGGAGGTGGTCCTCTCTTACCCTGACTCCCACACTCAGCAGAGGGGGAGAAGAAGGAGACTGAATGTGCCCCACACCCCCAGCAGTACCTCCCAGAGCCTCAATTTATCCTGGTCCCCAGAAATCACATCTGACCCTGAAAAGCCTTCCTGCACACAGACCTCCCTCTCCCAGGAGGGACATTCCAGTCCCGGGAAGGGACTTGGCACTGAATGGTTGCGGAGAGTCATGTCTTTTGGAAATAAATTGTCTCCTTTTAGAGAGCTGCTCTCTGCAGTCTCTGGGAAGTGACACATTGTCACTTAAGATCATTAACTATTTGTCTGTGAGACTGCTGCCTCTACAGCACGCGGCACTGGCAGCGCCTCGCTGTTAATGAATAATAAATTAACACCATGACTCTGAGCCCTTCCTTTCATCAGCCGAGATTTCCAGAGGCCGGAGAATCTCAAAGGATCCTCTACAAGCGACAGTCAACGTAATTACCTTCAACCAGCAGCTAAGTGATGGGTGAGGTGCCCAGACAGGCTGTGGCAGTGATTGCCAGCATCCCCTGGACACCAGGTCTGTTAGCACGGGCTGCTCACTGGTTTTCTGCAGTGTCCCTCAGCAGTGAGCCAACGTGGGCAGACAGGGACCTGCCTGCTCAGAGAAAACACCCTGTGACATTGCTTTGGGGGGCAAAGCAGGTTGGAAAAGGCCTTCCCTCACCTAGAGGTGGGTTTTCAACCCTGCTTGTTGAGGTGGAGGCAGCTTGGAATGTGACCTCATTCACATGTTCTCTTGTAGGTGTAAGAAATCGGGGATAACCCTGGAAACTGAAACAGGGATGAGCAGCTCGTTGTGACAGCAAGACCCCTTCTGTGTGGCAGAACAGTGCCAGGAAACGCCGGTTACAACAATCTTGGGACTGTCTCTAATTATGTTCGTGTTTATGTTTCCCTGTGACCTCTTTGTGCTGCCAGGCTGCAAAGAGTGGGGCTGGGTGAGGCTGCAGTACTGGACAGCAGCACCTGGGGAGGGAGGCAGCTCCTCTCACCCAGGCAGAGTGTCTGTCTGAAATCCCCTCGGAGCAGTAAATGCAAAGGAGCACCAGGATGCATCTCCAGCCTTGGTTTTCTTTTGGAAAGCCAGATGAAGGCAGATGCCCACAAAAGCTGCCTTTGTGTTTGGGCTTGATATTTCTGTAGATCAGAACACCATTCTCCCTTTCCCTGCCATTTGCCCATTAATTCCCACACCCCAGGATTGTTGCAGTGGTGTAATCGTGCAACACGTTAGGTAAAACCAGAATGAGACTAAAGCAAGACATAAATGCTGGGTGGTTTTTTTTATTATTATTAGCAGAGGTTTCAAGATTGATAAGAGGTTTTCGAGGGTCAGGTCAAGGGTTTAGGAAGTCATCTGCCATGGGGAAAATTGCGAGGGAGGGATGCTCTTTCTCAGCTGAATCCTGGCCAGAGCTTAACATGCATTAAGAGATCTCAAGCGAAGACCTCCACGGCTTCTCCTGCAGAGAAAGAAATCAGTACCTCAGAGACAATATCTGGGCTTTTACTGTTGTTCTGTCCCTCTACACCACAGAGGGACTTCTGAACTCTACTCCACATATTTCCTTTTATTATTTCCATATAAAGAGAAGAAAAAATCTTAATTTAAAAGACCAAATAGTCCGTAGGAAACAGACTTTGTTTGCTGAGAGAAAGCTCTTTTGCAAATCATTTGAGAAGAAAATGGAGAACGCTGTGTTCTCTCTTTATATCTGGAAAAAAAAAAAAAAAAAGGAGTTCCCAGCAGACTCTCCCAATAAAAATCACCCTTGCTGGTGAGAGAACAAACAACAAAATAAAAGAACTTTACTTCTCCAGGACTGATTAGCCAGTTTGAGCTAAGTAAATTCACCACTTGGTAGGTGAAGAGATTTATTCCATACGTACACGTATGCATTGCAGAACATGCATTTGTTGGAGTACGTGACGCCGTCAGACCCGCAGTGGGGCATATACTCCATGGAACAAAAATTCCTGAGAGTCCTATGGTCCCTGCAGTAGACTGATGCATCCTGTATTGACACACACACAAAAAAAAAAAAGAGCTCTCAACAAAAGCTGGATGAGAAAGGTGACATTAGGAGGCCCCACACACTCATGGAGCTGTCCCCTTATTGCCCAGGAGCAGGTGCTGAGGAAAAGCCCAGGGACAGGGCAGGGTGCAGTGGAGAGTTGCCTCCAGCCATGCAGAGCCTGTGTAACCACTGTAAATGATGCTGCAGCAACTTTGACAACAACTTGGACATGAGCTGAATACTGCCCTACTTGTTGAAACCATCACCAGATGAAAATGGCAATTTCACCCGATAATATCTGTGGCAAATATTGCTCAGGCAGCTGGGTGTCTCAGGATTTTGAAAGGCTCCATCATGATGTGATTAGTAAAGATTTATACAGAAACTGCTTTAAGGAAAGAAAGGATGGAGAATAGAAAAATCTGTCCCTTACCTGCTGCGCATCAGTAGCTGGAACTGAAAAAAAAAAAAAGAAAAAAATGAAATACGTTACAAATGCAATTCATGGATTCTGTTAAAATCTGAGGATGCATGCCCTGAATACATATCTTCCAAGTCCCTGTGTGTTAGCAAATTATTCTTAGACAAAAGGAATTTCAGGCAAAATGATGTGCCATACCGTATGTTGATTCTGTAAGGTTTGTTTTTTGTTTTTTTCAATGAGGGTTACAGTAAAATGGAAAAAGGTTTGTAAAATAAAAGAAGAGAAAGGCATTTTCCATGGTTCAAAGGATGGAGCAGGACATGAACTCAAAGTGAAGCAAATTATTGAGGTAAACAAGGACATAAAGCTGACAAGTACACAGAGGCAGCATCTTACATGCATCGCCAATATTATTCCTAAACAAGAATAGTATTTAGTGAGAGGTGAATTTGTGAAGCTTCTGCAGCAGTTCAGGCTCTCAAACTGCACCTCGGTTCAGGATGACTACGAGAAATGTTCGCTTTCATTCAGTAAAATTATTTGTGTTCCTGCCACATTTCAGAGGTTAAATACTGGTTGTCTGAGTCTCCGGGTTGCACCACGTACATGTCACTTCTTTCATTATGCATAAACTAGCACTGAGAGTAGAGCTGTTCCCACAGTTGTTCTTACCCACTCAGTTCTGTTGCTAAAATATTACCCCATAAGTGATAGTCTCTGATGTCAAGTCTTTTCAACACTATCTTTCTAGGAGTAAATAAGTCCTTGCAGAATGGAGCTCTTTCCAGTCTGAGGATGTTTTTTTGTGGTTTTGAAGACAGCCAGCGCTTACTCCAAGGCAGAGCAGGAGGCAGTGGAGCCACTCACCTGAGAGGCAGAAAAGAGCCAGAGACAGCAGCAGCAACACCCCCGTGGTCTTCATGGTGGCTGGAGGAGCTGTGGGCAGCAGAGCTTGGCTTCTTCTCAGGAAACACAACCTGGATTCTGTCCTCAGGTGGCAACCACACTTATATGTAAGCCTGCACCACTGGGTGTGTTTGTGTGTTTGTGCATGTTCATATTTGCCTTATCCACCCTTATCCTGGAGCAACATTTCCAGCCTTTTGTCTCCGTGGCAATCCCAACAGAGGTAAAGCCACGCTGTAAGCCAAGAACGATGTTTCTTCATCAAAGGGAGTCACGAGGAGTTTAAATGTGTGAGATACACCCTCTGCGTTGTAATTTTAAGCGAAATATAGGACAGTTTCCCTCTGAAGGGCCACAGAAAATTCCTGCAGGCAAGAGAGCGACTGTACAAACTGCTCTCAGATTTTCTCTGCCTTCACCTATCAGTGCTTATTTTTGTGCAGTGCTTTTTCACGAGGAAAACATTGAATGAAATGCTTCCGTAGCAGAAAGGCTCTCCTTTTATTTTTGTGCTTACCCAAGTAAAACATCACTTAGTTGTAGTGAAAGCAGGAAAACAGTGAACTGGGAAAGCAAGCAAGAGGGCACCCCAGACACTGAAAGGAGTCCTGGGAAATGACAAGGGATGGAGAAACTTTTATGGGATTATGCAAAAAAATAATTTACAATTGTTATTTCCCCTAAAAGCCATTAGCTTTGCAGTAATAGACTTTTAGTATGATGATGACAGAATGATTTGAGACCCTAGCGTGGATCCTAGAAAAGTTGAACCTGATCTGGAAATCACTGTTTCATCCATCTGCCCATCTCTACATAAATCCTTTGTTTTACCACAAAAGCATTGCTTTTTGGGACGACCTCCATCGAGGAGAACAAGCTCCCCTCTCCCTCTGATTCCCAGAAGAAATGCATGTGGGAGATATTACATTTTAGAAGGGATAAGCCCAATTTATTTATGCCTCTCTTGTGTGGATCTAAAAAATATTAAAAAAAAACCCAACCCAATTCAATACTCAAACAGAAGACAAGGGAAAATAAATTTCATGCACAATATGCCAATGACAGGTCACACTCTCAAGAAACAGAAGGATACTTTGTCCTTGGGTTTTGAAACACTGCTGAAATACTCCTTGGGCTGGCAAAGAGCATTGTGTAATTGAAGACTGAGAGAAGACAAGTAGGCAGGAGTAGGCACCACACCTAGGAAGGCATTTATCTTAAAACACTTGAAAGGTGTTAGAGGACGACTCCAAGATGAGAAAAATCTGGTAATCAGTCAGTTGGAGGACTTAGACAAATGGACAGGGACAGTGCACGTGTCTGAAAAACATGGGCTTAGCCAACAGAGTGCCCTTGAGAGAGCAGCACTTGAGGTGAGGACAGAGCCAGGGCTCAGCTCTGGGCGGTGACACCAAGGTGAGACCAGGTTATGCTGATGCTTGCACAGGGAAAATCCACCAGGAGAGACACTCCTGTGTCTCCAACCCTTTACAATGTCAAACATCTGAAGGGTCTGAGCACTAACGCAGGGGCTCTGTCATTTACGTGCAAAGACACACAGCTCTGGGCTTTGAGCATCTGCATTTCATTTTCTGCCTTTTATGAGAGGGAGGGGAGCAAGATGTTGTTCTTGTTCTATCCCAGAGCTTTGAGCACGTAACCTATTCTGCCTGGCATCATCATTCAACAAATCAAGAAAATGTTTCGTGAGGCAACACATGAAAGAAGACAGGGAAATGTTGCTGATTTAGTTTATTGAGAAAGAAAATCAGGAGTGAGCTGAGTTCCCCAGAGGGTGAGACGAACTGAGGCGAGATCTTTAGCTGGGATTTGCCAGTGGGGATCCTGTGGTGAATTCTCTCGGCACTGATACTCAGCATTTTCCAAAATGGCTTAAAGTGATAGTCCCATTGCTGTCCCTGAAAGCAAGGAGAGGAAAGAATGAATTAAACACAGAGTCCTGTCTTCTATAATCTTTTTCATGGCTCCTACAGATGGTGTCAAATGGGATCCTGCCCCAGAGCCAAAGAACTTGCAGACTCGTAATTCCATTTGCTATTTGATTATTAAGAGATGAGTGAAACAAATTTAACCCATTCTTAAGACTGAAAATATCTGTGGGGAAACTACAGCGGAATTTCAAAAGGGAAAGGAATTTCATTTCCTTTGCAACATGCAAGAAAAATTCCATTAAGGTTAAATGGCCTTGGAACCATTCACACTAACAAAGCAGCCGTAGCTTTTTTTTATGCTCCAATGAAAAAAATAAATGAATGCTTGACACGGTGGCTGGCGTTCCCTCCTGCCCCAAATCCCTAATTGACAGTATCCAGCAAACAAAAAAGCAGTAACTGTGCAAACTTGTGCCCACAGGAGGGCAACTGATAACAAAGATGATAATACAAATGTCACTCGTATTTGTACATACGCCACTGCGTTGCAGAAGGTGCACTTATTGCTGTATGTTGAGTTGTCAGAGGCACAGACAGGCATGTACTCAGGTGGGCAGACAGGTTTGGGGTAGTCACTGCAGTCAACCTGCAAAAAAATAAATGAAAATATAAGAGTCTGATGAAAAGGAGTCAGTAGCACAAGGGCTCGCACCCTGAGCTAGAGCTGCAGCGCTAATGATACCAATCTTACCCAAAGTAATTAACTTCCTTGCACATCTGATATGAACTGAGGTGTCGGTTTCTCCTGTGCCAGGAGAATTTTATAATATAAAAAAAGGATCATAATTTCCTGTTTGAAGAGATACATATCATAACCTGGCCACAGCATTTCCAAGCAGCAGCAGTTCACTCGGTGAAGGTGCCGTGCTCTGTGTTCCCAAGCTGGCCAGGAAATTAAATGGAAAAACACTGGTATCTGGAGAAATGGAGTGCTGATCCTCTATGCAGGTCCATTTTCCCTCCTGCAGTCTTAAAACTGGAAGATCAGCACAAAGCTGGATACTGCAAGAGTGGGATTCTCTTTCCTGGAGCAATGGGTGCTACTCTCGCTGAGGAGCATTGTAGGGCTAAAAATGTGTCTGGGTGCAGGAAGAGGCTGAGGAATTTCACAGAGGAGAAATCTATCAAGGCTTACTGACTGCACAGAAATCACACCTGGCTGAGGTCCCCCACCCAAAAACTGGAGGTTGGAAGAGTAGAAGTCACTCTACATTCTGTACTCTCACTCTGTCCTGCACAGTGCTCACAGCCCCTGCCAACAGCAGGCTCTACACCTAGTTGCCACGGGCTAGATGGACCACTGGTCTGGCCCCAAAAGCCATTCTCTGTTCTTATTCACAGTTCTGCCCTGGTGGATTATTTCTACTACTCTTTTATTCATCCCTCCCTGAGCAGTCACGTGCTCCTACCCTGGCATCCACATGAAGAACATTTATTACGTGTAGAGAAAGCAAAATCTCTCCCATTCTGCAGCACAGCAGCTGTTTCACTTCTGCAGGACACTGCTGCTCTGGGGGCTGCTGCAGACACTGGCAGTGCTTCCCCTGACAGCAGGAGGACCAAAACCCAGCCCCTGATCACCCAATTCACTTACTGGGACAATTGCCTTCTTACATTCCCCATCAGTCTTCTTGGCAATGCTGGTTCCAACCTCTCTGGGAAGGGGAAGAGACCTGCATTAGGGAGCTGTACGAGCAACCTGTTGTGCTGAACCCCATCACCCAGGAATGCTGAGCAGCCTCAGGAACAACGTTTGGGTCACAGGAGACATCCAGCTTAGGTTGTGGCTCCAGGGACCAGCTGAGCAGGTGTCACTGCCTGTCAGAGAGCTGGTTTACAGCAAGATGTGAGGACAGGGGTGAGGGTGGATGAGGAGACAGGCTGTGTGCCAATGTCAGTACTCCCTGGGTTAGTGTCCTCTGCAAGGCAGCATCTGCCACACAGATCCTTTAAACTTAGTTAAGGGAAGCATCCTGTCCCGTGTGAGATCCCCACCCAGCCCTCTATTTCTCTGTCCAGATCAAAGGCACAGCTTTCCTTCTAATCACAGAGGAAAACAAGGAGGAAAAGAGGAAAGTCCAAGCACCTCACAGAAAAAGCCTTGGTAGAAGTCCTGCTATCCAAAAGAGCAGCTCCAGGAGCACCAGCCCCTCAGTACTCACAGGTTCCGGGCACAGAGGTAGCACTCGTTGTCGTAGGTGACCCAGTTGGTCCCACAGACAGGGCTGAGGTCTTTGGTGCAGAGCAGCGCCACTTTGCCCTCGTCACTGGTTGTGTTGGGGTACCTGCTGCAATCCACCTGGGGAGGGAACAGGCAAAGCCCTGGTGAAGGCCTTGCTTACAGCACACAAGTGGATCTGGTGAGTGTGTCTGCCTGGCCACGCAGGACAGCACCACGACAGGAGAAAAGCTTTTCTCTGAGTCACCATGATAACAGTTCACTTGGAGGTGACCAGTGCAAGATTCTGACAGCTCATCTGTACTCCTGTTTAGTGTTTGAATTATTTCAATAAGCACCTTTGGCCGCTCAGAAGCAGGGCACACCCACCCCTTGTTTTGCCCTTGGTTTAACTTACAGGGACTTCCTTGCATTCTTCATCATGGTCTTTGCTGACATTGGTTCCATATTCTCTGCAGAGGGAAAGACAAATATTAGGAAGTTCAGCAAAGATGTCTTGCTACATCCTAGGTGCTAGAATTAATGCAAGGGAAAACTGACTTTTTCCTCAGTCAGGCTTTTTAATGTCTATATCTGAGAAGGTAGTGCCACCCTCCCTAACCAGCTGAGTAGCTGGCAGGGATGTGAAACCCTGGGAAGCTTTAGGACCATTTTGGGCAGCCCTGAGCACAGCATCTCCATCCTTTTGCTGTGATGAGATGTGCTCTCAGAGCCGTCACCTGGCTGCTCCTTGAGACAGAGAAGAAAAAACCTGAATAAATTACCCCAGCAAAAGAAAGACACGGTGACTAAAGCTCTGCCTGAGCGCTGTGCCGTGACACCCAAGCTCATTTTGACGGAATTGACACAGGTGACGTGTGACAGAGCACCGGTTGCTGAGCAGTGGTGCTGCCAGGAGCTCTGAGCTGTGCTGCCTGAGGTCCCCACGCTGTCCCCAGGCTGTCCCCACGCTGTCCCCAGGCTGTCCCCACGCAGTACATACGCGTTGTAGGCACAGAGCAGGCACTCGTGGCTGTAGGTGACGCCGTCGGAGCCGCAGATGGGGCGGGCGGCATCGCTGCAGACCGGCACCTCCCTGCCCTCGTCGTTGGTGATGTTGGGATATGAGCTGCAGTCCACCTGCCAGAGGAGTCACAGCAGAGGGGTGAGAAGATCTGTGACATTCACAACTCTCGTTTTGTGTGGGACGCTGACCCGGTACAACCAATCTCACTGTCACAGCACAGACTTCTGCTGTGGGCCCGTCAGGTAACTGGTGAATCCCTCCTGCAGAGATGTCCCCACAGAGCAGGAGAAGAGGAGGAGGAGGAGGAGGAGGAACAGGGAAGAGCTATAACCATGCAGCTCCATGAATGGGATAGACCAGTGGTGGTCTCTCATGCTCCTTGACATGATTTTACAAAGGCTCTCCACTGGTCCCTAGTTCCTGTGGCCACTCCACTGCATTTCTGGTTTTACTTTTTCATTCTTAATACACTGATCATGCTTTTTCAGAGGACCAAGACTAATTGACCTGTGACAAACCTGGACCAGCTCAGAGTATTTTAGTCTTTCAGTAGGGTGCCCTCCGGTAGGCTTTGATACCAGTCTATTGCTTCAGTTTGGAACCAGCTATTTATTTCCAGCTTAAAGCTTAGACCAGTCTAAAGTTGCTGAAAAATTAATTAATCCAAAAACTTTGTATCATTACTACTAAATCATTATTAGCATACAGCATAGAAGTACAGCAGGGGCAGTATAATTTAATATTTTACACTGTAGAATCTGATTACAGTGACCCAAGTGTCACACTTAGGTGAAAAGCAGCTGAGCATCGACAGGCTGGAGGTTTTTCCCATTCCTTTGGTTATGTCTTTACCAGGCCACATACTTGAGAAAAGTGACAGAAAGAAATCTTCCACTTACCTCAATCCCAAAGGCAGTATCTGGAAAAGAAAAGAGGCAGAAAGTATGAATCCAAGCCAATATGATAAGACCTCGATTAAAGCTGGAAATATGGATATAAAATTCCTGAATGCAGACCAAGCTGAATGATTTCCAGTGATTGTTTTTTTGAACTAAATAAACTATGCATGATGGGTTTTTTTAACTAAATAAACTATGTATGACTTTTTTTTCCCTCTATGTTGATAAGTATAATAGCATTGCTTATTGCTGGCTGTGATGAAACACCTTTTTGAATAGCTTTGTTCTTTTTTTTGTTCTAAGATATGTAGACTTATTAATTGAAAACAGAAGAGCTTTTCCTTCCTTATCTTTTTACATATCCGTTCTGACCCTAAAGCGCTGCTGTTACATATCTGAAAATACACCTGAATCAACAGAGACAAATGCAAATAGTCACCCACAGGATAAGCAAATACATACAGCATCTGTTGTCAGAAATATGCATTTGAAAGAAGGCGAGTGTGAAAAAAAATGTCCTTGGCTTTGTAATTTTATCAGTTGTGAATGTGCACTGAGAACATCAGAGTCTGGCTTGTTTTCATCTCATAATGTTGTTCCATTAGCAGAAAGAGCATTGCAGGAAATTTGCCAGGGTCTTGCAGAGAACTTGCTTGTGCCATTACAATATTTTCCTTACTAGTTACTGGAGGTCTGACCCCCTTCTTATGGCCTTATTTCAAGTATCCATCCATTTGCTGTAATTGTACAAGTCTAAGCAGTGTAATGGTGTGAGAACATCAGCGTACAAAAGTGTAACAGCACAAGTTGCCAGCACAGAGCTCCACTTGCTGTTACCTATATTTATGACAAACAACCAGCTACAGCAGCGAGCCACTGAGGACTGCCCTGAAACACACTCCTGCACCATGCCAACCGAGGCAGCAGAGCCCTCTGAAGGAGATTTTTCTCTCCTTCTGTCTTATCCTTTTAAAGACAGCCAGGGCTCGGACACCTGGAGAGTCACTCACCTGGGACGCTGCAGAGCGCGAAGGAGAAGAGCACCAAGAGCCCTGCCGTGGTCATGGTGGAGGTGTCTGGAGTCTGCAGGCTGCCTGCTCCCACTCTGCTCACGAGATGGTCCCTCCAGGGCTGGCTGCAAATATATACAAATGCAATGTCTGAACTGTTCAACTGTAACATAAAACAACCCGCGGAATCTGTCACCAGCACAATGAGGCCGGTAATATTTATGGAGGTCTTGACTTTTCGGGTAATGGTCTGCGTCTGCTCAGCAATTGATTTTGGCTGGACACCTGGTTAATAGATCAAGGCAAGTATCACACGTTCTGAGTGGTCAAAAGCAAACAAACGGACTTTGGGACAAAAGAAACCTCTTTGGGATTCGAGTGGAAATGTAAGGAGCACAAAATATTGAGGGGAGTAAAGAGCGGGGCCCTGATTTGTCTCTTGCAGAGCAACACCTCCCATCAGGGAGCAGCTCAGGCAGGATGCAGGCCAGGCTGAGTCTCAGCTTTCCTTTCTGGTTTTGGGTGGGTTTTTCTCCCCAAATTCCCAGACAATCACCTCTAGGTACAAACACAGGTCAGGTGTGGCTTTGCCACCAGCAGCACCAGCTCAGCTTTGTCAGGCAAGTCTGGCAGGACTGCCTCTAACCTGTGAATCCAAAGGTATTTAGCACCAGTTTGAATAAAGCCAAGGCTTTTTGACAGTTTCACTGCCTGGGTATAGAAGAGCTCAGTAGAAGACTTGAAAGCAGGTTAAAAATCTGTCAAATGCCACTAAAAATGTCACTTGAACCTTAGCAACAGGGAGCACTTATTTACAGACCCAGTCCCAGTTAAACACACGGATTCAGAGTGTTCCGCCAAGCCATCTGAAGAACAAAAGACACTGAAGGTTTTGGAACCTATTTACATTGCACCAGCTATGCCTGAAAGTACAGTAGGTCCTTTCCTCTTGCAGATATTTTAGAAAATGATACTTAAAATATAGAATCTGTCCCCATTTCCCTGTCTGTCTCACACCATCAGCCTTTGTGTCATCTCCAAATTGCTCCTGCCTAAGGAGCAGGTCTGCACCTCTGCTGTTTTAATAGCTGTAATTTTGCAGGAGTGGGTTCTGCCTGCAACCTGTTCCACATCCCTTTCACAGGTTCAAAATAGCAAGGATACTTGGGGATTTTTTTTTTTTTTTGGGGGGGGAGGTGGGTTGTGGGAGCTAAGCATTGTGTTTAAGGTAGACTCCAGAATCCTGGAAGCTGATTAATAGGTGCTGTCTTTAATGAACAAGGCACTGCCCATTAGACAAACAAAATCCATCTGAAATCATTGAAATTCACCCCAAGCAAGTGTGCTGTTGTCTGATCCACCACAGTGGTCTAAAGGGTATGTTTTGATCCTTAAGTGGTGCATGGAATCCCCTCTCCTGGCACGCCCAGAAGGCCACAGCATGGCTGTGTGGATATGCAGGTCACATTTTTGCCTCCAAGAGATGAGATTCTTCACAGGCAGAAGCATTGAAATAATTATGCTGCTGTGATTGTTTCTATAAATTACAGGGAACATGCATGAATATTTCAGACAGATTTGGCACATCTTCAGGATCTATTGCCCTGATGTGTCTTGTGAACAGCATCTCTGGAAGCCAAACACTTTTCCCTGAGCACGTGCAGGACATACTGAAGCTGGCTCCCTACATGTCACAGTTGCTGCTTTTACCTGTGCAGGCTCTGCAGAGTAGGAGGGTTAAATATGAGTTAAATATGGACTTTTCCACTGCCTCCTCCAGCAAAGGGCTCTCCAAACCATCCTCACCAGCCTTCACAACCCCAACCTGGCAGCTTTTGACAGGTTTCCTCCTGCCTGGTGCCTGCATGCTGCTCCCTGCCCTGGACTGTGCTGTCCTTTGGGCAAGACCAACCTCTCCTGATGAGTGGAGAGCACCTTCCTGCCAAAGTCTGGCACGTGTTACACCAGAGAAAACTTTCCACTTCAGCTGCTGGGTTCAGCACTAGGTCTGGCACTGGCCCCAGGCAACTCAGATTTTCTCTGACCACCACAATGCCTGTCTGATGTCCAGCAGATCCTTTCCTTCTCTCTCGCACCTACAGGCACTTCAGGGAAACTCAAGTCTGCAACAATTAAATGGTGACTGGGGAACACCTGAGCCACCCAGGTACCCCTTTGGCAAGCCACCCAGAAATCCCCAGGTTTCAGACACTTGTACAGCCTGCAGCCACTCAGCATCCACAACCTCCCCACCCAGGGTTACAGCTCCAGATTATCCTGCCTCTGATAACAGCGTGGAAAAATCCCACAGCTGGCTAAGCTCACACTGTAGGACGGGTCCCTCAGTCCTTAGCTATGCCTGGAAGAACAGTTAGAAAGAGGATTTGGTCTGCAATCCTGCCACTCATCTGCTGTAATCCACTTCATTATGGTCTTCTAATCCTCAAAGTCAGATGCAGCATCTGGCTAATGACCATTTGGCTAAAGGAAAATCCTCTGTGTGCAGCAGCCAGCACAAGGGCAGGGATCCTACAAGAGGGCTGGAGATGGGCTTTGGACAAGAGCATGGAGTGATGGGACAAGGGGGAATGAAAAGGCTTTAAGCAGAAAGAGGGTAGGTTTAGATTAAGTATTAGGGAGAAATTCTTTGGTGGGAGGCCCTGGCACAAGTTACCCAGAGAAGCTGTGGCTGCCCCACCCCTGGGATAGTCCAAGGCCAGGCTGGACAGGGATTGGAGCAACCTGGGACAGTGGAAGATGCCCCTGCCCATGGCAGAGGGGTTGGACCAAAATGATCTTTAAGGTCTCTTCCAACCCAAAAAATTCTATAATCTGCAGGTAAACAAAGGCAGTGCCACACCTCAGGGTGCTGCCTCCTATGGTCCTGAGCACCATAAGGTCTGTGTGCTGACACCAGGGCAGGATTGGGCCATTATACAACAGCCTCTCTGACTTGCTCATGGAATTTCTTGTTTTACATTTCCCATTATGGGTTTTTTTTTCAGTATCAATTTCATATTCCCTGAAAGAATCAAAACTGAGGTTGGAGAATTTTCATAGCACGCATGCAACTTCTCAGCATAAATAACACATTGATAAATGATGGGTAAATCATTTAATACACTTTTCTAAACACTCCTGGGGTTTGTCACATTATTTAATTAACAAATAACTGCTGCAAAATTGGGAAATACCGATTAGTTGTAGCTCTTTCATGAAAACGCCTCTAATCACTCCAAAATGCCTGCTAAACACAATTCAGGCTGCACTTTTCATCTCTGGCTCTCTTTTGGCCACAGTGTGGCCAGTAACTGTTTGCACTGAGCCACATGCCTGGAGAAGCCAACACAGCACAAATGGAAGCTCTGCCTCCTGCCCAGTGCTTGAGGGCCTCGTTTGAACTGAGCAATAAAGCAAACAAAATCACTGATATGATTAAAACACCTTGCTATCAAAACATATCCATGTGCTTATGAACTTATTAAATAGAACTTGATCCAGGTAATGCCGGTGGATGTTTTCCTGAGCTAATAAGACCATGTGCAGAACTTTGTACCCTGCAGCTGAAGGCTAACGTGGTTTCACGTTACTTGTGCAATGAATTAAATGTATTTGGCCCCACTGCAAGGGCAGATGTTGACACAGAGGAACAAGTCCAGCAGAGGCAGGCAGGCTGCCCAGGCACAGGGGCACAGGGCATTCCAGGAAAGCTGAAGGAGCTGGGAAGAGATCCTGGAGAATAGATGGCTACTGGGATCACATTGCTGTCTGCAGCTCCCTGATGGGGTTAGAGATAAGGCAGAGCCAGTCTTCACTAAGCTGTATGGCAAAAGGATTAAATTCTGAATGAATGTGAGGAATTACTCCTTGCCATGAGGACAGAAAGCAGAGAGGCCATGCATGTCCTTCCTCAGTGCTATTGAGAACCCAAATGAAAAAGAAAGGCCTTGGGCACCCTGACCTGCCTTTGACTTTGGCCTTGCTTTGATCACAGTTTGAGCCACAGACCTCTGGAGAGCTCTTACGACTTGAATTATTTTATTTGTATTGTACTTATATAATTCTCTCTCTTACAGATAGTAGTTATTAATTAAAAAAAATTACTATTTCTCTATGACCCAGGAGAGTCTTTCAGAATTTTCCTAGAGCCTTTAGTAAAAGGGTCACAGGCAAGCTCTACAAACAGCTCCCAAAACGTTTTTCCAAAGGGTGACCAGTAACACGTACAACAGAAAGAGTGGATTGTAATCATTGTTAAAACAAAACCACCCCAGATTTTAGGACATTATTTTAAACCATTCCAATTTTAGGACATTATGAGCTCTCAATGATTTCAAAGTCTCTCCATTTCTGCAGGAGCCCAGCACTTGGCCACCACAACCCTTCTCCAGAAGAGCATCAGCATGTGAATTTCCAGAAAAGTTATCTGCACCACAGAAAATCAGCTGCCAAAATACCATCCACTTCCCTGCTGTGTTGCAGGCTGGACCAGACGTGGGTCTCAGCAGCAGCAGCAGCAGCTCTGAGGACACATCTCCATCCCTCACCTCCCCAGCTCATGCTGTGCTCCAGCTCTGAGAAGTTTCTGGATGATAAGGACCTCAGGTCAGGGCTCCATTGCCCTGGAAGAAGGCAGGAGTTACTCATGAGGAAGCAGGAAAATGCTACAATGAACATCAGAAAAAGGAGGCAGCACGATTTGGCTGGACACTGACCCGGGTTATTGCTCTTTGAAGTGAACGTGCTGCAGGGAAGGTGGGCTGGAGGAAACACAGAGGTATTAACCTGCAGCTGATCAGAGGAACAGGAAACCACTGGTTTAATCAGTTTCCCTAACACTTCAGTGATCTCAGCTCTGCATCACTGAGCACTGGTCTCATCTTTGCCACAGCCCAAGCAGGAACAACGAGGAGGTGGCTGCAAGTAACCCACAGCTGACCTGGGATTGGCACCATTCATGGCTGCCTGGCAGGACAAAGTCAATCAGGCAACTTCACTGCTAGGGCTGGGAAAGTCTTCCTCAGGAGAGAATCTTCCAAAGGTAGAAAAAAAAATAAAAATGAAATTCAATAGATTCTTATGTGCAACGAGACATTATTTATAGCTCAATGCACAGTTAAAATAGAACGAATAAGCATGTTCAGCTATGAAAGCAAATTGCTTTGAGGTTATGTAAACCAGGGGAATAGTTGAACACATTTTCAAACTACCAGTCATGCAGCAGCACTCACATCACCAGAATAGCACACAGCAGGGGGACTATGGCTGTGTCCCTCTGATTTCAGGCAGCTCCCTGACCCACCAAGGAGTGTCACTGCCAGGAGAGGCTGAGAGGCAGAAGTAAGATATTTTAACTGACTGGCAGGCAGGGCTGGGAAAAGTGATCTAGTGTGGTTGGGATGAGCCCTTGCTGCACGTTGAGCAGCAGAGAGGAAAGTGAAGGCCTCAAGGAAGATGGTTTGATCCCTGGACAGCTGCATTGCAGAGATTGTTTACACAGGGATAACCATCCCGGATGTGACTGCAGCACAAAATCCGTGGCCAGGCTGGCTGGGGAGCCAGGTTATTGTCTCACATGAAGCACAGGGATCATCTCTTCACAGTGAGCTGCCAAGTCTCATTAATTTATCATGGGGCCATGCCACCAGTGCTCGCTCCCCTCAGTTCTGTTTTGTGAGATTGACAGATATGTCTATAGGTCACAAAGTGTTCTTGACGAGAGGGTAATTAACCTTCAATGTTTACATCTCCTTCCTCTTGGTAACTAACATACAATTTGGGGATTTGGGCAGGTCTGGCTATAAATGAACTACAGTTTCCTTTCATGCTCTTGATCAGAGTCCAGAAGGAGTGACTTTTCTAAGCTCTACATGGAGCAGTAGGTAACCAAGGGAGGGTTTCCCTGGGTAAATGGCCAAAGCCTTGGACTCGGGGCTTTTGGACCAGCGCTAGGTCTGCAATCATCCATAAGTCTGTAACTCCACAGGCCTTTGGGTCCAGATCTGGGGTTTGCTTCATGCCAGCTCAGAACAGGGTGAGCTGAGGCTCTGCCCAACTTGGGGGAACCAGGGGTGAAGAAGTTTATGCACAGATAGCGACATGTAGCAGAGGAATTGTTGTAAAGGTGGGGAGGGTTAAGTTAGATAAACATTTCAAGGGTATGTCCCCCTACACAAATCCCCTATAGGAGGAAGCAGCCAGGAGTGTCACTGCTACCTGCAGGCATCACTCTGCCCCAAGAAAAATCAGGGGATCACATCCCCATGCAAACCTGTTTTTCCATGTGAAACCACAGGATGAGGTGATGCAGAACAGAAGCAAGCAGATCACCAAACAAAAACACGCTCCCAGGTCTCACCTTATCAACCAACAAACAGGCAAAAATGCATATGAGGAACAATGTTTGGAAAAGACAAGTGAAGGTGCTGCTTTCATGTATGGGAATAAAAGCAGGAACCCCTGGGATGTGGGATGAATGAGGGTTGGTTTTAAAGGATGATCTTGTAAACAAAGCAGCAACAAGAGAGAGGTGCAATTGGCTAAGAATGAAAATTCACTGCTCTTCCTGGTGGGAACAGCAGGGAGGAGAGAGTGAGAGGCAGGATATATCATGGTGCTATAGATTGAACACTTGGCTGGGAGAGGCTGAACTGGATGGAAAGAAATTCTATAGCTGAAGAACGATTAGCATCATAACCACTGAACACATCTTCATTATTAACATCAAAAGAAAGGGCAACAATTTCATTTATTCTGCAGAGATGAGCTTTAATGAGACCACTGGCTGATTGTTTGCATCTGGACATGGGTGAAGCGCAGTGGGCGCTGACAGAAAGGAACACAATGCCAAATTACAGGATTTTACCATTTTACAGTAGCAATGAGGTAGACAGCAGGAATTCTACCCTCTCTGAACTCTTGCAGTAACAAAGTAACCCAGGAATTTACTCAGTAAGTTATACATGCGTGACAACTGCTCTGTTATGGGTGATCACTGGGCCCCTACATCCCCTGGTTTGGGCACTGCCCCATTTGCAATCTGACAAAACATTCTTATCTCAGGAGAACTGAGCACACTGATCTCTGCAAAGGCTCTGTGTGCCTCCTTTTCTGGTCTTGAATCGGGTTGTTCTCCGCTTTCCTGCTGCTGTCAGTGGAGGTTGTTTGTGAATGCTTCCAAAGCAAAGAAATATTTCCTCCTGCTTGTCTCATATTTTGCATCATTTTGCCATCCTTCCCTTCCTCCTTTGGAATGCAGCCTGTGGAGAGCAGCAATATTAGAAAGCTTGTGTTAAATCACTGCCAAATAAAATGTCAACAGAAGGTATGTGCATCACTTACGTCCAATCCTGCGCTGCCTGCTCAGCATCCGGCTGACACTGTTTGGGATGCTGCCACAGAGAGCAATGGGAGCTCAGGCTGCTTCTTCTTCTGCCTTCCTCCTTAGTCACTGGGATGACTGCTGCTCCCAAGGCCCTGAGTGCCCCACGTCCTCCGAGGAAGGGAAAGTCTGCCATTAGAGACCCAGTATGGCCATTTTCCCAAAGGGACACAAGTGCTGGGAATGTCCATAAAACTCCCAAATGATGCAAGTGAAGGAGAGTTCATCTGAGTTAACCACCAACAATGAAGTGGTTTTACTGTCTCTGACTATTATAAACCTATCAGTCAACAAACCTCTGCCATCTGAATGTGCTGCATCATTTGAATTTCCTCTCCGGATACTTTCTTCGGCTATTTTCTTTTCCGTGCTAAATCTTCAATGATTTACCCCCAAGCATGAACAGCAAGTGGAGAGGGAGAAAAGGAGGATAAATGGGAAAAGCACAGGGAGAGGCCAGGGGCTAGGGAACTGTCACTCAGAAAGCATGTTCTTTCCATCGGAATGACACTTCATAGGCACAGATCCCACATTCACTGGTGTAAGTGGAACCATCTGTGCCACAGATCTGCTCCAGCACTTGGTCAGGGGGCCCTGACTGGCCATCCTCAGCAATGGCCCTGGGGCACGGGCTGCAGCCCTGCTTTAAAGGGAACAGTGAGAAAGAGCTCAAAGCAATCCACCCAAATATTCCTCGTCCTTCTGGGGGCTTGAACAAAATTAACATTTTACTTCGCCGCACAAAAAGAGGCAGGAAGGAGCACGCTGTATGAACACTCACTCTTTGCAGTTTCATGTCATGTTTAAAATCATGGGGCCTCACCTCAGCTGGTGAAAATCTGGAAACCCCTCCTGGGCTGTGTGGATGTCTGCCAGCTGGAGAAAAGGCTCCTTCCACTGCTTCTCTCTGCTTTTTGCCTCTCTACTCGCTGATCCGCAGAGAGCACGCAACCAGAGCCCAGGGCATGGCAAAGAATCAAATAAAACTGTATCAAACATTAAATTGCAACAAGAGAATGAACATGTCTGAGTGTGAACATGTTGATGGATGAAAAGGGTGCATACCAGGGCTATATATTTCTTTTAACACAGAGGTCCAAGGAAATTTTTTAAGTTCCCAAACTATTTTCTTTGCCAGCCGTCAGTTAAATAGGATGGTGCAATCGATACAATGAGTTTGAATAATTATTTCTGGATTTCCTTTTTTTTTTTTCTTTTTTTCTTTTTTTTTTTTTTCAAGTTGCATTATAAAAATGCTTTTAAAATAATTTAAATATTCTTCTGAAATGAATATTTAAAAATCAGTGGGATGAGCCTTGTCACTCTCCAGCATCCCTCAAGAGAGTGACAGAGTGTCTGAGCCCATCCACATGCCTCACTAACAAATGCAGCATATGAAAAAATAGCTAAACCAAGGCAAATTATCAGCAGACATAATTTTGAAAGGCATAACAGATTTTTAGATAACGGGTTTGAATGAAGTTTAGGTACAGCCACGCTCAAGGAAAAGTCGTGGGCTTTTTTTTTTTTTTTTTTTTCAAGTTGCAGATGTGTGAGTGCTGATAAAAGGTGAAAAAAAATTCCCAGCTCAATATGAAAAGACTAAGTATTGTTTTCTACATTCCACTTATCAATCAAAATTTAAATGATTCGCCTCATTCTTCCCCTTCTTTGTGTTGCAAGAAAAATGACTGTAGACTCAGAAAACATTGATAATGCCACAAAGATAAGTCAGACAAACAAGGAAAGAGGGAGGACATTTATATTTTTAAAGCACTGCCTCTGTGATATGTTCTGGTACATTTACAGGTCACAAATCCTGAGGCTGGATCGTCATCAGTGTGAAACACGTCAAAGTTGCTCCAGCCTTGGCAGCTCCATCCCTGCTCCCCAGAGCCCAGGGCTGCAGCTGCCAGGCAGCTCCTGGAGTGGCACCAGCTGCATTTCAGCACTACATTTGAGATGCCTCATGCTGCAGCCACAGCAGGCACTGCAAAGTCATTTGTTTCCTTCACTCCATCCTTGACTGAGGATGTAAGGCCGCTTCTGTTCATGGCAAGAGTGCAAAAATAAGAGTCCACCAAAGCAGGACTAAGTCTGTGATTGCATCTGATCCTTTCAGTGCCTCTTTCCAGGTTAAAAACCAAGCACGACTCTGGAATGGTTTTTAAGACAAAACTGACTATTTTGAATCTGCTCAGGCAGCTCAAGGTGAGTAAGAAGCCCCAGGGCTCTGCAGCACCTGAGGAGGGATGGAGCAGCAGGCTGAGCAGCACTAAAGCATCTGTCACCCACACAGAGATGGCTGCTGTCTGCAGTTTGGCAAGCACTGAGCTCCTAAGGTGCTTGGGGACTTCTTGACTGGGGAGGATGGACCAGATGCTGTCCAGTGGTCCCTTCCAAGTTTAACTATTCTGTCATCTCCTGCTGTTTCCTACCACAGCAGCATCCATCCATCTCTCCAGCCATTCCTGTCTGTGCCCAAGCAGGCACCAGCTCAAACCACTGTGCCTTGAAACCACCTTTCAAGTCTTTCAGTGGCACTTGAAGCCTGGTATTGTTCTACCTCTCTCCTAAGCCACAAAAGTTCTACATTCCCTCTTGAATGTGCTTGTCTTTGCCTGATCATTGCCTCCTCATCATAGAATTGTTTAGGTTGGAAAAGACCTTTAAGATCAAGTCCAAACATTACCACTGCCAAGGCCACCACTAAACCATGTCCTGAAGCACCACATCTATACACATTTTAAATCCCCTGGGGTCAGGGACTCAACCACTTCCCTGAGCAGCCTCTTCCAGTGCTTGACAACCCTTTCCATGAATCATTTTTTCCTAACCTCTGATATAAAGCTCCCCTGATGCAACTTGAGGCCATTTCCAATACAAAGCAGAAAGAAATCATCTAAGTAACACACACTCAGTAAGTAAACGTGGAACAGCTGAAAAACAACTCCAAGGCACAGAAAACCAGGCTGTCCCTGAGAAGGCTGCCCTATTTTTATAGTTATATTGCTTCATAAAACACCCCCTGAGCCTGGGGGATATTTAAACTCCAATGTCAGGCTTTTCCCATTTCCTGGCCCAGTTTTAGTGATTTATTCCACTATGTACTTCGACATGAAACCTACTGGTGAGTCCTGCATGGAAACCTCTGTCCTCTAACCCCTCTGGCTGCTTCCTTGGATGGCTCTGACTTAATCTAAACTTCATGCCTCCTTGAATCCTTGTTTGCCTTTGGTGTCACCAGACAATGAGCTCCACAGAGGAGGCGTTGGCTGTGCCAAGATAATGCCAGTTGAGTTGGCTCTTGACAGCTTTACTGCAAAGGTTTGCAAAAGCCAGCGGTCAGAGCACAGTCCAAGTGAAAGGCTGCCAAAGTCCACAAGAAAAAAAAAAAAATTATTCAGGTCTTATCCCTGAGGATAACCGAGTAACACTTAAACAAGAGTAAAACAGCATGTTCTGCAGAAACACCTGAGCAGAAAATGGCAAAAAGGTTATATAAACCAAAAGAACGTTTACTTTAGGACACAGACCCAAGAAAAGTACAATAAGCCATTGTTGGTTACAAATCATCCTGAAAATGGGCACTAATGGCACAGAGGTACTGTGGCCTCGTTCCCTGGTACAATACCCCCAATACCTCCAAGTCAGGAACATTTGCCTTCAGCCTATTCTTCTAGCCTGACAATTCAAAGAGTGACTTTCCAAACCGATCCAAATAATTGTGTTATTCTCTGGTGAACTACAATGGGACATTGAATCAGGGAGGCACTAACTGCAGTCCAGAAGAATCCCTGAAATATTAGACTTGCAATAGCTTTGGTGACCTCGTGCGGAGGCAGTGGCAGTGGCACAGCCAACACATGCAGGGCAGCCCCAAGGTCCCCCTGCCTCCCTGCCATCCATACAGACCACCAAAATGACAATTTTATAATAAATTTATATCACCAGGTCCTGAGCAACTTGGCCTCAAAAAAGTAGGCAAATTTTTTTTTGCCCTATTCTATCAGGCAGACTTTTTTCCTGTGACTTGTTATATACTTGGGTAAAACTGGTCACAAGTGAACCTCTGCGTCTTTTTCCTTCCTGAATGACTTTAGAAAGTGCAGCTCAGTGATGCACCAGGGCTGTCCCCCTGTCAGGGGTGGTCACTGCCCACTAGTCCTGGAGATACTCTGTTGCATTAGTAAATTAAGATATTTCATGAGTGGACACTTTTGCTCTCTGTCACCTTGAATGGAGCTCAAGATTCCCCTCCTGTAGATTACATCCTTAACTGCACTTGACATCGTGGACAAATTGAGTGGAGGCAGGACGGGATCCTCTTTCCTGGCAGCAGCTGCTGTCTCTGCCATGGGACAGGCTCCACAGGCAATGGAAATGAGGACAGGGCACCTCTTGCCCAGAGAGCCAATTTCCCTTTGTAGCCCAAGCAAAAAAAGTGCTCTCCTTGGGAGCAAACCACCACCTGCATCCTTGGCATTTCCCCATGGAGGAGCTGGACCATGCTCTGGAGGTAAATGTCTCCTTGCACTGACTGTAAAGAGGGACTCTGTGGTCAGGTCACACAGAGATATCATGGTTTGATAAGATTAACACTGACAAGAAGACTCTGAGGAGTAAAGAAAGGACTGAGAGCTCCAAGGGGAGCCCAGGCCCTCATCAGAGCAGGGATGGCACTGACGCACGGCCAGAAAATTTTATCCACATTAGTTGGTAGTGAAGAACACCAACAGAAAAATAGACACCCACTACTCAAAGTACCATGACAAAGAAGAGATGGGGCAAAAGGGAAGAGATGGAGCACTGAGACAGAAGAAAGTTGCCAAGTCAGTTTATTGAACAAGTGTTTCAGGAGCTAAGGAAATGAGGCAGACTGAAGGGATGTTACTAGGGAAGGTCAGCCCATGGGAAGTCACATGGAAGGGAGTTTGTCTTCCTGGGCTGAAGTCCAGCACAGAGTTAGCATTCAGCCAAGCTCATGATGTTGAGAGTTGTCCTGCTTTCCCTGGTGAGAAAAGGAGAGAGGAGAATGAGACATGGCTGACGCCCCTTTCCTCGTTTCACTGGCCCAAGCATTGGCTTAGGGTTGACTGGAGATAAAGAACCATCTCAAAAACCCAAATACCCCCTCTCATTATCCTCATTTAAGGAAAGATGAATTGCTTCATTCATTTGGTACAATCCAGTTGATTTGGTGAAGTAATTTCCACATGCCCTTGTGAGCTTGTGGAACAGATTGAGTGCTGCTGAAAATCAATAAAATACTTTTAAAGCTAATAAACAGGAGGCCAAGTACAGATCACAGAAATGGGCCCTTCCCATTTTCCCTTACAATGCAAAAAAACCTAGAAATGTCCAGGATATGCCACAAGCAGCTAGACAAAAAGGCATGAGGAGGCAGCCCTGCATTCACAGCAGGTACAGGAACTGATCATGAAAGGAAAGGTTTCACCCCCATACGTACAGGTAGGCGTTGCAGAAAGCACATCTGTTGCTGTAGGTTGTGCCATCAGAGCCACAGTGGGGCATGTATTCCATGGTGCAGATAGGAGAGACTTCTTTGAAGTCCTTGCAAAGGGCCTGCACACAGAAGGTAGATATTGAGTCCCTCTGCCTGAGAGCAAACTGGGACACCCCCCAGCATTAGGAATGACACCCCACTGAGAAATGAAACTGGCTGTAACATCATCATAACCAGCTCCAAGTGTCCTCCTGATAGTGTCCTGTCCTCTTGTACTTGTTTTCTCACTGCCACATCTCTTCCTGCTTTATTACAGAGCAGTGGGATGGATGTTGGCTGTTTTATGAGCAGTGTGAAATTCCAAAGGGATCTCCTCAGGTGTGCACACCACCACCTCCTGATTTGTAGCCCAGAGCAGAAGACAGTCCCCCATGAGTGTAACAGACACTGAACTTCACTCTTTATTCCCATCCTTTCCCACTCACTCTTGTAATATCCTCCTCACAGGGTCCATTCTTTCTCTTGCCAAGGTTGGTCCGATGCTCCCTGGAGGAAGGAGAGATTGTTATTAACCACGACCTTCCCTGTTACAGCCAGAGAGCAAGAACAAACCTCACTCCCATGGAGTCACAGAGATTTCCAGATCGCCCTGCCCAGCACTAACAAAAACATGCCCTTACAGACCAGACCCTGTCCCCAGCTGCTGCACCCCTCTGCGGGGTTGAACACCCATGTCAAACACCAAGCAAGGCAAGCAGGAAAAACAGGGGCAGAGGGACAGAATCCCTTCAGCACAAGGTTTCAGAGAGAGCCCTCGCAGATGACTCAGCACCCACGGAGCCAAACTGTGAATGGCCCAGGGAGGAAGAGGAGCACTCACATGTTGTGGGCACACAGGGTGCACTCGCTGGCGTAGGTGACGCCGTCGGTGCCGCACACAGGGTCGTAGATCATGGTGCAGGCCATCAGCTCCTTGCCATCCTTCAGCGTGGTCGTGCGGAACTGGCTGCAGTTCAGCTGGGAAAACAAGGCCAGAAGAGGCTCTGCCACGGGCTCTGCTCTGTGCAAGGGAGCCCCAACACATCCCCCTTGCTTACGCCTCTGCCTATATCTGCCTAAGCCAGACCCTAAAAGGTTCTTCCAGATGACAAATTGTGGTTGTATATTAACTCGTTCTTCATGGAAAACTAGCAATTTCCTTTCACAGCCTTCCCTGGAGAAGACTGAATCAAGGCTGGAAGGTAGACATTACTCATTGGGCTCTGCATTTATCACCATGCCCCTATACCTTACTGGACCCACCAGGATATTACAAAAGGCAGCTCAGAAATAATCTGTAAATCAAAATGGCATGATTTATGCACTTCCTGCAAGGGGGCTGGCTGTGGCCAAGGTGTTTTTCATGGCCCACAAGAATGGAGGGGAGATGTGCTGACAAGTCTTTTGTTGCAATGGGACGGTTCCGAGTGTTGAGAGCTGCCAGCAGGACTGACAGCAGTGGAAGCTGATTTACGTCAGCTGAGGAGCTGGCCTTGTGTTTTAGCACTCCCAGTTTCTCCAGTGTGAACTCTTCTTTCCTGATTTATGTATCTCACCCAGCCCGGGCACAGAGCGTACTCGGGAAACAAAGGAATGACATTTCATAGTTTGTTTGTATAGAAATGAAATATCTGACTTGGGATGTTGACTCTTTCAAACACATGCTAATGAGGTGGCTTTGTTCTTCTATTCCCCAGTGAGAGTAAATGGTTTAGACCTGGCCAAACATAGTTAATCTGGTATTTTTACACCATGAATGTCGGTATATATTTGACTACATTGCATTTATAAAAATAAAAGAAAAAAACAAACCCAGAGGTGGGTTTGAATCCCATGATACCTCAGGTATCAGCATTCAAAACACAGGCAATTTTCTAATCTTTGCAGAACATCCTTTTGTAAAACACGAGCATTGAGAAAGCATCGGGTTCCCTGGGCCTGTGCATCCCCTGCCCATATTGCCAAAACATTCTGCTAAGTTCCTGCAGCAGCTATGACAGAGTGCTGTGGGAAAAGGATTCTCTGTGTAAAGCCTCGAATCATTTATCATCGACCTGTCTCATAACTCAATCCTCACCTGTCCCCTCCTCCTTCCTTCCCTGACCGTGTGCAGGAAGTGCACAGTGTTCCTGCTGATGGGAGGGTGACATTCACCCACAGAAGGAAGGGCAGCACAAGTGTGACCCCCGTGGAGGCTACACCACCCAAACCACCCAGCATTTGCTCAGGTTGTGCAGTTGGCACCTGTTCAAACTCTTCCTTTAGGCATCACTTACCTGGGGAGCTTCTTCAACGCACCTTCCGTCGTGCTTCTTGGCAACCTGGGTTCCGTGTTCGCTGGAAGAGAAGGCAGGGTTAAAAATGCCCAACAGATAACCCTGTGGGGCTCTCGGGGTGTGGGGGGGTGACCTGCAGGGCTCACATGTTGTGGGCACACAGGGCACAGTCGTTGCTGTAGGTGGCCCCGTCTGTCCCGCAGATCTCGCGCAGGATGTAGGGACAGGCCCTGATGGCCTCTCCGGCTTTGGCCCCGCTCAGGTACGTGCTGCAGTCAACCTGGGCAGAGAAGACAGCAATGCTGGGTCAGTGTCCCACCTGCAGTCTGCCCACTCTGGTCCTCTAGATTTTAGGGGTCTTTGTCAGGGGAAAATCAGAGGGTTCCTGAAGTTTAGACTTGCATTAGGAATTAATTGTAGCTCGGTATTTTCTGCTAGCAGAGGGAACAGCTGGTAAGAGAGATTATTTTCCTAGAGTAGAACATACACAAGTTTTAAATCCAGCATTCATAAAATAAATCATAAAGATTGGAAAAGACCTCTAAAATCATCGAGCCCAACCATTGACCCAGAATCCCCATGTTCACCACCAAACCATATCCCCAAGTGCCACATCCACACGTCCTTTGAGCAACTCCAAGGAATAATGATTCCACCAATTCTCTGGTCAGCCTATTCCAATTACTGACAAGAACTTTCACTGAAGATTTTTTTTTTCCCTAATTTCTGAACATCCCCTAACTGAACATCCCCTAACTCAGCCTGAGGAATCTGATTTAAAGTATTTGACATTGAGTGCAGCTTGACATAGTTTACTATATCCAAGATTCTGTTTCAGCATTTCCAAGAGCAGCAAGAACTGTTTCCCCAAGCTCTGTTGCAAAAATATTTAGAATATATAGAAACTAATGGTTTAAGTATTTGAGGATCAATAGAGAAACACCTATTGGAAATCAGTCTACATTAGCTAAGCATCACTGACACTTCACTGTCATTTTGCACAATCTCCCCAGTGCAGTGTCTCTTATTATCCATATTTCCCATGTGGTCCAAGAACAAATTAAAGCAAAGACCACATTTTAACAATGTGCCTTTTCTACAGAAAATATATTGCAGTCCCTCAGGATGCATGAAATTATTTTTGGTGCTTCAGAGCCTGCTCTGCATAAGCAGAATAAATGTGTTGAGATATTATCAGCACATATTGTTACTGTGCAGGATAATAAAGCTATTTCTGTACACATACCTGAGAGCAGATTTGTCCTGGCTGACCAGAATATAAGGATTTTTTTAACCTGCCTGTCTAGTGCAATGGAAATCCTAGCACTGAATAAATACTCAGACATCTAACACAGCCTTCTGCCTCCTCTCCTACTGTGCTAAAATGGGTTGCATGGTTCTTGGGCTGCCTCTGATGATTTCTGTGCAGAGATTGGCAGTACTGGGACATTTTGTTTCTGAAGTCCTGGCTTGTGCCCATCCTCTCTTTCCCTCCTGTACTGGCAGCTGTGAGCAGCTGAGGAGAAGCACGGCATCAGCACGAGCCCTGTGTACCGCCCTCCACCCATCTCTGGGTGCACTGAGCCCAGCCAGGGCCTTCCTGGAGACCACAGAGGGAGTAGATGGTGCTTATTTTACAGCTAAAAGAACACTTACAGGAGTGCTTTCCTCCTTGCATCTTCCATCATGGCTTTTCTTAACATCAGTCCCTCGTTGTCTGAAAGGGAGAGGTTGGGGTCAGCACGCTCAGCACCTGAGCCCTGGGGCACCCAGGTGCCACAGAAAGCCCATAACCAAACCAAACCCATAACCATTATATATGATAAAGGAGGCACCTGATTGCCCCATGAACCAGTTTCTCCCCATCATTAGAAAGCGTAATTCTAAGTGGTAACAGACCAGTCAGGTCTCCTCATTGCGTGCTATATAACAGCTCTATTCACTCTTTCTTCTGCCCAAATACCACAGTCCCATCCACTCTTTCCCCTGCCCAAATATCACAGCCCTCACAGAGTGCTCAGGGTGAGAGCTGGCTCTCCCACACTCCCCCAAGGAGCAAAAAGAGCATCAGGGAACAAAATCCGGGTGACAAGGGCTTCAGGGGAGGTTGAAAGAGGAACACAGATAAATTAACACCAAAAGAAAAGCCACCTGGAGCACTAACCCTGGCTTGCCACTCCAAAAGAGAGTCCTGTGTACAATACTTACACGTTGTGGGCACAGATGCTGCATTCGTTGTCATAAGTGAACCCGTCTGTGCCACACACTGGCTTCAGGATCCTGGGGCACCGGACCAGGTCTTTGCCACCCTTCACCTTTCTGGCTGGGAATTTACTGCAGTCAAACTACAAAAAAAAGCAGCAGCATCAAACCTGAGGAAGATCTTCTTCTCCAATAAAAAAACCAATTCCATCATAACCTCCTGCCATGTCTCTGATGCTGGGATGCTGAGACAACAGCAGAGCTACGACTCAGTTCTTACTAAACCTGGCTGAGTCAGCTCTGCCTGAACCCTCTCACACACAGGAGGAACTGCACAGCACTACACAGTGGGTGAGGTGCCAAATCTCCAGCTTAAGCACCTTGGTCACTCCCAACTATAAGATACATCAGAAAAGAAAAAAAAATTAAACATAGCCCCTTTTTAATTGTGTGGTGAAAGACCTTGGGCTTTGCATTTGAAGGGCATCATCAAAGGAAGATCAAAGCCCAAACTGAACGACTTCCACATTTGTGTGTTAGCATGTCCTACACAGCAGCTGATACATTCCAATCAAAACTTCAGGTGTGCTCCACATTTCAGAATCTGTCCCTACCCCAAAGGCTGCTGTAGGTGTGAATTCATCATGAGAACTCTGTGCATAGCTCTCATCCAGCCCATCTGCCAGAGCTGTTGGGCAAGGAGGGCCCAGAGAGCACCTGCCTCAGGACAGGTGAGATTTGTAGGCATCCTCAACACAGGGAGCTGACAAGTCTTAATAGACAGGTGGAGAACGCCAGGCCTCAGGCCAGCTCACTTTCAGAGCAGATGTCACCTCAGGGAACCCTTCAGTTGATGCAGCTAAGAGGAGTAAGCCCTATATTGAGCACTTACCTCACCAGTCTTCTCTCTGCATTGTCCACTGTGCTTTTTGCCAACATGGGTCCTTTTTTCCCTGGAAGGGGGAGACAATAAAATAAATGCTTAACCTCTTGGTGAAAGTCATGTGCAAAATGAAGCAGATCATGGCTTCGGACTCTTTAAAAAGTGTTCACAATTGCTACTTTACTCATTACCAAGCTCGTCCTATCTTCTCATAACATGCAATTTAAAGCAACATTCTGAATTGTTCCTTCCTCTGCCCAGCCCACAGACTCATCCAAGGAGATGCCTCATGACCCTTTGTGAGCACACAGAAGGCACCAGAGAGAAACCCAAGGCAAATCCAAAACCCTCCCATTTCTGAGAGACTTGAAGAAATAGGCAGGAGCAGAAATGCAGCAGGACAGTTCTCAGCACTGCTGGGCACTGAGGAGGAGCACTCTGGGCATGGCACTCACATGTTGTGGGCGCAGATCTCACACTCATTGCTGTACGTGGTGCCATCTGTGCCACAAACTGGATTCAGGTCTCTTGTACAGAGCACAAAGTCTTTTCCATCTTTGGTGGTTTGTGTTCGGTACTTGCTGCAGTCAACCTGGCAAAATAAGAACAAATTGCTCTGGAGGAGCCCTTGCTATGCAAGAAAAGTTGATTCAAAATCTTTTTGTTCAAATGTTTCTGTAACAAGACAAAGCCCTGTTACCCTGAAATCTCCAATCAGAAATGATATTTCTGAATATTATCCCAGTTCTCCAGGAGTCAAGAAAAAGGACCAACTTGGAGAAGAGATCCTTCAGGCACAAGAACATGTACAAAATTTTCGGCCTCATCTCATTAAAAAAATCTTGAATTTGGCAAGAAATATTTTTCAACAGCTGTAAATCTGAATAATACTGTTTCGGTTTGTGTTGGTTTCCTCCACACTTTTTCAGCTCTGTGATTACTTCAGATTCCATCTAGTTCAGTACAAGACTTGAAAGGATAGGAAAGAATGGTTATCTATCTGTTGGAGAATGGACTCCCTACCTCCCACAATTTTAGCGCTGAAATACAGAAGCTTCTCCTTCAGAGGTATCAGACTGTTGGCCTCAAAGATACAATAAACTGTGCTCTACAAATATTTATGGTTAGTGCTCTTACGAGTCTCACTACATCTGTGAATACAACCAGCATGGGAGTTTTGAATCCCTGCTGCTCAGGATGGAAACACTTGTGGTCTCCGGAGGGAAAACTGCCAACCTGCACAGCATGTTGGCATGAGAAATCTCCTGCCCCTCCACCTTCTCCTGGGGACACAAGTCAGCTCCTCATCCCATACCCATTTCCTTCCTCTTTCCTCAGTTTGGTGTGGTAAGCATGGGGTGACCTTCTCTCTGGAGCAGGGAGGATGCCAAATCCACCCCCACCAACGCAGAAAAATAAATAATGGACTGAGACCCTTGTACACCTTGTCCTATGGACCTCTTGCAGCTTCTTAGTGAAATCTGTGAGGTCCTCAGGATTTTATGAGCAGCCCTAAGGGGTGGATTTTTGACTTTTATTGCACTTACAACAACAGATTCCTTGCAGGGCCCGTCATGCATTTTAGTAACGTTGGCGTCATGTTCTCTGAAAGGAAGAAAAACTTCAGTTAGGAGGCATTGAGAATAACTTTCCCCATGACACTGCAGGCACTGGAACAACAAAGCAGGGTCCCTCCCTCCCTGTGGGACATTGCAATTGCCTGAATTCTCTGAATGTGCCCTACAGATGGCAGCTGCTAATGTACAGTGTTCCCATCTCCCATGGGAGTTAAGCGTTAGGAGTAATTAGGTGCTACAAGCAACACTTTGATCTGCTCATGTCTCTGCTCTGGTTCTTTTTGTGATTCCCTTCATGAGCACAGACAAGAAAACTCAAGCTGGCTGAAGAATCCCGAGAAGCCAGCAGCAAGGAGACCTACAGAGACACCTGCCTTAAAATTGGTGTTTTACAGAAGTGCTTCTGAGAGCCTCAGGTTACTGATTATCCAGAAGGGCATTCCATGCACGAGACTTACGCATTGTAGGCACAGATCCCACAGTCATTGTCATAAGTGTGGCTGTCTGAGCCACAGACTGGTTTCATTATCCTTGGGCATGCTACCAGGACGTGATCATCTGCTCCAGCTTTACGGTAATAACTGCAGTCAACCTGTAAAAATAGCAGGAATAGAGAAAAAAAACCTCACTTTTTTTAATATAAAGATATAACATTCTTACATAGTCTTCTCACTCTACCTCTGCCTTTGGGGACAAATCCAGCATCAAACCAATTTCACTATCAGAAGCAGAAACCAGAAATTCTGTGGGAATTCTCTCCCAATGGAAAAAAAAAAGCGGGGATATTAAGAAGGACTGTGATTTGGGTTTTGTGAGGTCCCTCATAGGATCCTGCTGGAGGTATCCAGGTGGTGAGATCCAACCTTCAGCCAATGTATTATTTTTATTTTATTCCCAATTAGACAGGTTTGAAGTAGAAAAGAGCAGACGGTATCAGACAACCTTTTAAAAGCCTCTCAGCTTTGGTTATCACCAGATTTGGTTTTGGGTTTTTCTGTGCAGACCAGCTATGCACATTCTGTCCCACTCCTGCATGGCGTTTGAGTTGTCCCCATTACAGACTTTGTCTTACCACGATAGGTTTTGGGTCGCATTCTCCGTCGTGCTCCTTCTCCACGCTGGCGCCGTGTTCCCTGGAATAAAGCAGACCCGGGTCAGGGATCAAGGAACAGCATCACCTCAAGGCTGGTGGTGTTGTCACCCAGCTGCAAAGGCACTTGCTCCTCATCCCTGGGGATCAAAGCTGCCACCCCTGCCCCGAGGCCTCTGTGGGGTTCCCAGCACGACTCACGCGTTGTGGAGGCAGATCCCACAGTCGTTGCTGTACGTGTTGCCATCGGTGCCACACACTGGTTTCAAGTCCCTTGGGCAAGCTACCCAGGACCTCCCATCCTTGGTGATGCCACCGGAGTACTGGCTGCAATCAAGCTGTGGAAGCAACCCAGAATCAGCCCCGATTTTGGCTCCCTCAGGGAATGAAACCCCCCCCCCAGCATCCTCCCACCGCCGCCACCGCGCCTGCAGCTGCTGTGGGAGGCAAGTCAGAGGCGTTATTGGGAATCTGCTCAGGCAGCCAGGAGGAGGGAAGCCTCCCCACAGAAGTTTCTGATTATGCACTTCTGCCAGGCTGCAGGGAGGCAGGATGGCTGTGGGTGAGACAGTGCCTAATGAAGGCAGGGGTAATTGGGAGCCCCTCGGCTCCGCAGCGGATCCTTCCAGATCGTGCTGCACTCCGGAGAGTTCCGAGAGGCTCGTAGCTGCGTGGGAGGAACCTGCAGACAAATCCACAGCTCAGGCCCTGCTGGTTCTCTCTCTGTGGTGTAGGTATAGAAAATTACGCAAGGAATTCTTTGTGCCTTGCTGTATGGAAGCAATTATCAGAGTCACGGTGTTTGATGTTTCCGAGCGTGTCATCCTAAGACAGTTTCCCTCACGAGGAGGCAACCCACTGCCTTTGGCTGGGAGTAACTAAATTATGCCTAAGAGTTAATATAATAAGAGCGTACAATTACTTCTTGTTTTTTTCATTTTATTTAATGAACCGAAAATATTGCAAAAAATGGGGATCTTTTACTTTCTCGTGAAATTGGGAATGTCGTTCAACCATGCACTGGAAAATATTATTTTAACAGCAAAGATTTCATTAGATTTAACCCATGTGCTACCCATTGGGTAGCTACATACTGTTTTCTGCCTTACCAGAAGCCTGAACAGAACATAGTAAATAGATCTGTAACTCACCTGAACTCCAAAGGCAGCACCTGAAAGAAAAAAACGGAGACGCAAAAAAATTCCAAATTATTAACATACAGAGAACACGTATGTAAATATTTTCGTGAAATGAGTTAATTCGGTGATTAGTCAACACTAATTTATTTTGCTTAAGAAAATGTGGAATTTTACATTATTCCAGTAAATGGCCGTAAGATGCATTAAAAGTTACTAAAAGTTTCATTGCATTTCTAAGGGGAGATAAACCTTGTGAGATCACATATATTTATCCACCCCTAAAATGTTAAAAGTGATACAGGTACTTTCAATTCTATACTCTTGGATTTTACCCTCTTCTAAGAGACTTTTGTGTTTGACTTTCAAAAGTTTGGACATGCATGTTGAGGATAATTATCACCACCAGCTCTGTCCATCTCCAAATACATCATTCTCAAGTACCAGGAGTAGCACAATAAACTCCCAGTGCAATCCCAGAGGTTAAAGTTTGCATTTATATTGCTCACATGGGTAATAATGCCATTTTTTACAGTTTTGTTTTGCCTTTATACACAGGACTGCCACGTGCAAGCCCCTACCCTGCGCTAGAACTGCTTCTAGAAACCAAGAAGACAACAGCTGAATGATGTTTGCTGAAACCTCAACCTTGAAACCTAATTTCTTTGCTGTACTCTCTCAGGAAGGCTGTTTCTTCACGGAACAAGGTTCTGCTCCATGTTGCAACACCCAAAGGCTTTTACTGAAATGAAAACTCAACTCTTGACTCGGCCAGATCGATCTTTGCAGCACCCCAGCGAATACTCACCCAAGCAGCAGCAAAGGGCAAGAGCTGCCCTCACCAAAACTCCTGTCACCTTCATGGCAGCCAGGGACACCCCTGCAGTGCAGCCTGCCTGCTCTCTGTGCAGGAGAGGAAGATTGCAGGGAGGAGCAGGAATATATAGCACCCCACGCTATCGAGTGGTCCCACCTCATTAGGTAACGCTCCCAGCCTGTCATCACCATCCAGAGCCAAAAACGTGTTTACCCAGCTCTGGATTGCTGGCTAATGATTGATACAAGTCTGTGTGCAAAGAAGGGGATTTCGTGTGGTTTGAGGTGAGTGGGGACAGTGCCAGGACGAGTCTCCTCCTGCATACTCTGCCCAGCCCCGGGCTGCCCCTCATCGTGGGCTCACATCTCCCCTGTGCCTACCTAAATGCAATTAGGGCTTTCTCCTCATCTGTAATTTTCAACTGAGCTGCCAACTGATAGCAAAACCCTCCGTTATTTAACCTTAGAGAATGATTTTGTACTCTTCACTGCTGTATTTCAGCCCAGTTTGAGGCAGTTTGAGCCCAGAAGGTCACCCCATGCTCTGCAGGAGGAATCCTGCGCTTCTCCTGTTTAAAAAACTCAGCAGTGCTCTGCTGTACGTGCCAACTTTTCCTGTAATACAGCAAGGAGCAAAAATACTAAGTTTGGTCCTAAAAATCCATCTTTTTTTGGCCGTTCACTGATAACTCTCATGGGCACCTTCTGCTCATGGCCAGTCCCTGACCCACCTTACTGAGCCTAAGTGACACCATCCCCCAGGGCAGCAGGCCAAGTGCCTTTAATGTCTGCACAGACTAGATGTACTGTACTTCCTTTACCTAGGAAGTCAGCCAACTTTGCAGAGATTGGTATTAGCCCACGCACGGTTTGCTTCCTGAAAATTCACTGTGTACGTTATCTCTTTATGCTTTGTATCTTTAGTTTTCTTCAAATACCTCCTTAAGGTTTGCCCACTATTCAGGTAATGGAACTTAGATTGGCCCTGAGCACTTTTCTTGTCCTTTATGTAAGGAAATTTTTGGCAATTCTTTGGATTAATCTCAATTGTAGACCTCTCAGTTGGGATCCTAAATTCTCCAAATCTCTCGCTAGCTTTTCATTTTTCAAATTCTGTGTTTGGTAATCAAAATCCTTGCTTGCAGATCTATTTTTGACATAATTTAAACAGAGCAAGCTTGTGTTGAATCATCAGAGTTTTATTTTCTAAGAGAAGGACATTTCCAACATCTTTCTCACTTGAAAAGCAAATCCACAATAACACAATTTCAGGGATTACCTAGTGGAAAAATATTTGCTTTCATATCCAGGAGCTCTGCTAATATTAATACTTTGCAGTGTGCATCTGCAAAACTAAAGCCTCTCCAAATGCCAACGTTTTCTCCTACATTAGGAACATGAGGGATCATGCCCCTGTTCATATTCCTCATTTTCATTCCTTCCCCTTGACATTCTACCCTGTGTTTCCTGACCTTTCCCTTATCTCAGTTCCACCAAGTGTCCAGGGCTCCAGACCTTTGGATCGATGCAGACCTTGTCTACAAGGACTCCTTCTCATCCCGATTACAATATCCATCTCCCAGGGCTCATTCCAGCCAAGGCCGGGATCCATTAATGCTTCCCGGCAGTGGAAAATGATTCCTGACAACTTAATTGCCAGGCTCTGTAAAAGCTGTCATGGTCAAGCAAATTCCTGCCAATGTCCACAGCGATGACACCTGAACCCTATCAGAAAGGAGATATTATTTGCAAACCAAATCTGCAGTTGAAGTGGATTGACTCAGCATGTTCTGTCAAGAGCAAGGTAATTCTCTTCCCACCAAGCTATTAAATTTGGGAAGTAGTTTGCAATGGGAGACAGAGTACAGGGACAGAAGAGCAAACACCTGTCAAGGATCTAGATGAGGAGCTCAGATGTAGAAAACACTGCAGCTACAGCAGGTGTCTGCTGTCCCCTGTGTCAGCCTGGGCACACAGAGCTCAGCTTTGCACTCCTGCCCTGTGCATGAGAGAGATCCATGCTGGGACCCTACCAGTGAGCTCCCTGCTTCACAGAGAAATTCAGCAAAGCTTTTTCCACCAGGAACTTGTCCCTCAGGACAGAGCCTTTCAGGAGCAGAGAGGCAGGTGCAGCACATGCCACCCACGCTGGACAGGGAGACCTTTGGTTATGTTTACACCCTTCTGCTTGTGCAACTCCCACTTGCAACGATGCTGTGTTGACATCTACCTGTTTATTTTCCTTTGCTGCAAATCCCACCTGGCTGAGCAGCCCTGGACATGAGCACTCCACCCCTTCTTCTGCTGCCTCTCCAGGTTACCTCTGATCCCAGCTGTGAATCATCTGTCTCCATCTCTGCAGAATCTCACTGACACGGGCCAAGGAAGGAAGCAACCCCTTTGAGGCAAGAAGGCAACAAAGCCAACTCATCTGTTTTTTCAGAAACATATGCAGAAATGGTGCATGTTTCCCAACCTCAAACCACAGGGGTGGTTGTTACTACACCCAGCACTGAACTTCTGCATCAAGGGTCTGGATTTCTAACTTTCAAGCAGTTGCATCTTGGTTTTAGCGAACTTGAGTGGAGTTACTCACCCTTCATGCAGAGGAAAGCATTGGGAGTTTTTGTGTTGCAGTTCCAGACAAAGAAATAGGTAGCAGGAGAAATCTTGCAGCAGAATAGAGCAGGGAGATCCCAAGGAAACTGCCTGGAGAAGAGCTCCCTGTAGTAGGGAGAGCCTTGCAGGGAAAGGCAGATGTTCTAACAGCTGCCAAACAGAAGCCCTAAAGACAGGAAAGAGAGAGGCCCATTCATGAGTCCCCAAGGTAAAAGCAGATGGGCCATGAAGCAGAAATTGTGATAGTCAAGATAAATAACACTGAAATCCCCAGGTACCCATAGCAGAAGTTGTGTGGTGGGACTGAGCATAACAGGGATGTAGGGAGAGCCAGAAAAGAGAGCTCTGCAGGAGAGCCAGAGAGGCTTCCCTGCACAAACAGCATCAAGCTCTCCATGTCACAATTCACCAAGTTTTGAAAGGAACAAATGCCCCTAAACTGCAAGATTTCCAGCACTGTCTGCTGTGGCAGCCTGCAAAAGCTGCCCTGGGCAGAGCATACCATGGGGCCATGCCAGGGCTCTCCCTCGGTGTGTCTGGAGCTGCTGGGCAGAGCTGCCAGGCTCCAAATGGACAGAGGACTGAAAAACACCACGGGGAGTTCAAGGTCTGCTGAGGCATCTGCCAGAGTCAACAGCCCTCAGTCTCTACCAAGACCAGCACTTGTGTGCCCTGAGGAGTTGCATAAGTTCCTGACACCTTCTATGAAAAAAAAAAAAAAAAAGAAAGAAAGTACTAAGACAAGGTCCCTGCAGAGGGCATTTTAGCTCAAAACCCAATGGCATTGAGAGGCTGGAGACCAAAGTGTCAGTTCATAATATGCCAGTTCTGCAAAACCTCAGGAACTGCTGTGAACCACATGGGGTCTGTGGTTATTGGCAAGCAACACCCTTAATAAAGAGTAATTTACAGCAAACCAAAGAGTCCCCAGAGCGCTGGTACCTTTCCAGTTTCACAGAGGACTGCCTTGGCCTCATTACCATTTTAAAGGGGAACACAGAGGGCAACCACAAGCAAACATAAAACAAAAAGTGGTAAATCTCCAGCACCTCATGAGCCTTTCCCTCGTCCTCCCCAGGAGTAACAACACGTGCCATCCCTCCGGAGCTCTGCTGTGCCACCAGGGACGTTCCTCACCAGCCAGCCCCCGGAACAACCTGCAAAAGGGGGTTGAAAAAGCAAGAGCAGAGCGAGCAGGCAGGCTGCTGGGAGCAGGATGGAGCCAGCCCTGCTGCTAACAGCAGCACAGGCAGCTTTAGCAAGTCCCTGTCCTGTGCCTCCTCAGCAGATGGGCTTGGAATCTGATTAACGATCCCTTATCACCAGCTGCGATTTTTGTGGATGGTAATTTCTGCTGGCAGCAGGAGAAATTTAGAAGGTGCTCAAATACTGACAGAAGAGGCTACTGGGGCAGTCTTCATCAGTTTATTGCTTTTCAAGCACAGTTAATGAAGGTTTTAGGGGTCATTATTTGAAAACTTAAATACCTGAAATCACTACAAATCATAGTAGCTTTCAAGTGCACTGATTTTCATTTGCAGGAATTTATTTTAAGCCACAAATTGTGCACTGCTTTTATAAAATCATGTAGATGTCCCTGCACATGGTGTTAGCTGGAATCAGTGAGCAGACATCATCAGAGAACATTTTTACTGTCTGACATTCATCACTCTCAGGCTGCATAAATAACATTCAAGAATGTACTTGTTTCATCTCTGCTTAAAGACAAAATCTGCATCCCCCAAAACAGCTAACCAGCCCCACACTGGTGAGTCTCACCCTACATGACTCTACTTGGTGAGAGGATTTTCCATGTAGAAAGAGGCAGTCATAATTCGTTTCTAAATCATAGTGTTTGCTCATTTTAAAAATAAGCATACGAACTATTAACAACCACTTATGGCAGAGTCTGCTGATAATAAAATCAATTTTTATTATTATCAGCTGCAATAAAACATGATGCATGCGTAAGCATTTTGACAGTTTAAAATCAATTCTCATTAACTGCAGTAGAAATAGAGGATTTGATAACTTAATTTAGAGAATTCTACATCTTTGGCGGGAATTAAATTAATTGGTATTAGGTAAAATCCTGTCAAAACCTGAAAGTCACTTCAACCTTATCTGCAAGAGAAAAGTGTTTACAGATCAGGTCACAGCTAAAATGGACTCAAACACTGCAAATGTTCATTCAAGGTCTTCTGGAAATGTCCTGCAATAAAGTTTATACAAATAGAGAACCTATTTGCTTTAAGTAACAGCTATAGAAGAGAGTACAGGAACTACGTGCAAACCACCAGCAGATTTCTATTAACTCACCATCAGTGAGTTCTGTTCTGCAAACCCCATCCCAGTCCCAGATCCACTGACCCCAAAAGAACAGGGAAACCCTTGGCTCAGAGGCCTGGCTTCATCTGAGCACAGTTCTGGAATATAAAGGAATTAGAAACATCTGTAGGTCAGTTACATCTCAAAACAACAACACTTCTCCTTAAAAAGCTTAAGCCACTCCTTACCATGGAACTTGTCCCTTTTCCATCTGCCCCAGCACCAGAGCCCCAAAGGAAGGATCCTTCTGTCCTTGCAGGAGATGGTTCCTGAGACAGGCACTGACTTGAGCCTACAGGGAAGTTCAGGCCAAGGCAGAGGGTGACCCAGGAGCGGATGGTCCATGGGCCACCACAATGGCTGAGCTTCCTGCACTGCCTTGAGGGTGCCATCAGTGCTCCTGCCCTCTCACAGCAAGAAATGCTGGCCAAATTCACACCTCCAGATCCCAGAGACCTTTCTGGGCTCAGCACATCTCCTAACGTGACCACTCAGCATGCATCTACTTCCCAGCATTGCTCCAAACTTGTGGTCTGGATTTCCCAGCACCTCACATGAGAAGCCTGGAGGAGGACACTTGGTGCATCATCTAAACTGCCAGCCCAAGACACGGGGTGCTTTAAAACTGATTTTTCTCTTTACGTTTCTAAATGTAAAGCAAACAAATCTCCAACAACCCTCTGAGGTAGGTAAGTATCATTTAATGTTCGTTTTACAGGCAGGAGAAAAGGGCTGATAGGGCAGTGAAGTGATTGACCCAAGACCCCATAACGAGCCAGAAAGAACCTGACCCCTGACCCCTCCTCACAAAACCCCAGACCACACTCTTCCTCCTTGGGTCCAACATCTTCGCCAGGTATTTACAGCAGCTGGTGCACCTCAGGGTGCTCACTGCCTGAGGAGCACGTGGTGCAAAGCCAGAGTGGGGACTCGTGTGTCCCTCCCCTGAAGCTGAGTGAAGAAAAGTGACATGAAGCTGAGGAGTTATCTTTATTGGAGAAGCACGGTAAGACACAGCGAGGGACTGCAGCAGCACACACGGGGCACACCTGGGAAGGCACCACTGAGTCCCCACAGCCCTTTGCCCTCCACCTGAGCAAGGACAGGCCCCGTGTGCTGCAGAAGGGGATGAAGGCAGCTCTGGCAGTCCCGGGGGCTCGGCAGGTCCCCTGATGCTCGACATCAACGCTTCCTTTGCTTGCTCTGCGGAGACAAAGGGCAGAGAGTTCATTACTGTAGTCCCACAAGGTAAAAGAATGAAAAGGATCATGAGGAAACCTTAAATCTGTGATGGTCCCATGTTCTGCAGGGGCTCTAGGCCATTTCTGCCTCCCCTGTGACAGGGGACCTCTCTGCCAGCATCCTCCTTGCTCTGCAGGAGCAGCTTGGCTGTAAGAACAGAGCCAGGGGAAAGGAGTGGGCAGACCCCACTATTTCAAGCCCCCACAGGCTCAACCCCACCATCATAAGGCTGCAGTGAGAGAAGAAAAGTCTGCAGAACCCTCTGTCCTGGCCCTGCAGCTTGTCTGGACAAGGTGGGACACAACCTCCAAAGGACAGTCACTGCCTCTCTCTCTCTCCATACCTTTGGTCACAGCTGATCCCTGGTGTTTGCTGGGAGTCTGAACTCCATTACTCCTGGAAAGAAAGAGCAAAAAAAAAAATAAGCCCATCCCCAAGCTTGACCACTTCTGTGTGACACTGGCATCGGTGTGACAGCCCCTCAGGCCAGCTCAGTGCCACGTAAGACAACTGCAGCAGAGCCTAGCACAAGGGCAGGCAGGTTGGGCCACTGCCAGCTGAGGAAAACAAGACTAAGTTCAGCCTCAAGCTAGGTGCTTTCCACACCTATTTTCTAATCTGGGAAAGGTCCTGCTTTTCTTCTTTCCCTCCTTTCACTACCTTTAAAAGTAGCGTGGCAAAACAGAGAGCATTGTGAGGAAACTGGGACTTGCCCATTGCAAACCTGGGAGTTATCTGTTTGTTGAGAAACAGGTTTAAAAAGAAAAGGAGAAACTGGATAACCCCTTTTTTCCCCTGATCTATTGACCAGCGTGGGCAGGCTGGTGACTACTGCCCAGGTAATTAGTGTGGAAAAACCTTTGAGCAAGTAAAGGAACTCCAAGATACGCAGCATTAAAAGTCAAATGTGCTGGAAAGAGCCACAATCAATTCATCCACGTGACACAGCCCTGCAGGACCTACCAGCCAGTTAACTTACAGAAAAAAGAAGATATCTTATCCCACGATGCTGACCTATATTTGTCATCAGTAAAGCAGAACAGGATCAAAGGAATTCAGTGATGGCAGAGACCTCCCAGGGGAGGTGGCGAGACCCAGCGCTGACCAGTGGGGACAGGGCTCTCTCTGCAGCAAGGTTTTCCACCCCAGGCATGCCCAGATACACCCTTTAGTGTCAGATATCTCCCAAACCACGCTTCTTCCAACCTTTCCCACAAGCATCCTCCCCTGATGGCCACCAGCTCACCAGAGCTACCAGGAGCACCTGGAGCTTTGCAGGCAGGAGTGGATGCAGGCACTGGGCTGCAGAGGGATGAGGCAGCTCTAAGACACATTTCCCTCAGGCAACCCAGCACTCTCCACGGGTCATTTAAAAATACAACTCAAGGAAATATTACAATTTCTGGGTAACAATTTCTTATCTTCCTCCAAAGCATTTCACGTTCTGCACATTGCAATTCTCTAAACGCGTTTCTGGTGCCAAAAGCACTGTTGGAGCTGCTTTCCTCCAGGTTTTAGTAGCATATATTGAGTGCCTAAATCTTCAGCAGAAAGAAAAATTCATTATGCTGCAAGTGAGCATGAATTTCAGAGCTGAAAATAACATTGCTCTGTACATTGTTTATAAGCTCCCATAAATTTCCAGCCCAATTCTTCAGGTGACTTAATAAACATAAAGAACAAATCATTGTGAGGGGGTGGGGGGCTTTCATTTGGCTTTTCTTGCCTCAAGAAAAAGAAGCTTATCACTTTGACTTTTAATTGCATCCATCTCTCCTTGGAATACTTAACACAGCTGCAAGCTCTCTGACTTTCAGTAAATGGCATCCCCCTCTTCTTGCAAGGGCTTGAGAGCTGGAATGGCTCAGTGAAACAGTGAGGAATTCCAGACCAAGCACAGTTTTTTGGGAATACTCTCTAATTTTCAGTTGCCACGGTGTATTCAGCCTCGTTCTGTCTTGGACACAGTCACTGACAGACTCATGTAGTGCCTCATCTCCCTGTGCCCACAGGCTCCATCTCCCTAAAGACTGAGACACAGAGGCCTCCAGCATTGTCACAGGCAAAATTATTTCTCTGCATTGCAATTTCTTTGACTTAAAGCAAAGTTTAGAGCACTCTGCTGTTTTAGAGAAGAGGGGGGAAAGGAGGCAGCTTTACTGTGTTTGGGGGATCTGCTGGTGTCCTGGCATGGAGCAGAGGAAGGCATGGAATGACACTATGGCATGATGGTTCTCTCATACCCCATATCCCACTGCGCCTACAAACACATGGATACTACATCCACACTGAGAAGCCAATGTTCCCATTCCAAACTTCCCAGAAATCTCGTTGGTAGGTTCAATATTTGGATTCTCTACTGCTTTGGAGCGGGAACCAATCTATTTCCCTGGGAATGAGGATTCAGTTTCTCAAGAGTTCATGCCAACAAGGACAGGACAGTCCTCCCCAGGTGCTACAGGACATCCCGTGCACAGAGTCACAAACTGGCTGCAAATCCAAGAGCTGGAGGCTCTCCAGCTTCCACTGGTAGAAAGACAAAGCACAGCTAAGAAATGTTTAACTCATCTGCTCTGTGGGATTGCACAAGATGTCAAGGCTCAAGACCTTTCCCGGAAGCGTGCCACCTAGACAATAATCTTAATTTCCCATCTCCCTGGATGTTATTTAGGGAACGAGGCCTTTATGGTTTATATAGTTCTGGTCTTTCTAGCTCTATCAAAGTCCCAGGAAGAAAGTCAGCTTTTTTTTTCCCAGACACACCACACTGCTACCACACGGCCTAGGCAAAACAGGGAGACTATGCCCAGGTTATGCATTAAATCCAAGTCTCAACCTGTATTTAAACATCTGGATCATGAGCATCCATTCCTGGGGCTCTAATGATCCTGTCACAGGTGCAGAGGCCAGGCTGCCACCCCAGCATGCACATGGAGTAAAGTGGGATGCTACACACCACCAAGAGTCACTTTCTTTTCTTCACCTCTCAGCATCATTCCACTCCAGGAAAAAATAAAACAGAAATAGGAGTTTCAGTACCTCTCTTCCAACCAATGTGGCTGAAGGGCAGCTGGAGAGCATGCCTTTAATTAGCCCCCTGTTACCTGAAGGAGCAAGCTAACAGTCTTGACCTGCCAGCGAGGTCAAACCGTGGACACCCAGCTCCTGCCGAAGGGCACAGTGGGCAGCTGGTGAGTGCCAGCCACTCCTCATTCCTCCCTCCCTATTGTGGCTGCCTGGATCGGGTCACCCCAGGCTGAGCCGGTGCCAACGGGGAATTTCCACCGGGGAGAAGGGAGAGATTGATGTCTGGCAGCCCAGCTGTGGTTCGCAGCTTACCACTTGAGGGGCAGGCTCTCGGCACTCGCCTCGATAGTTTACCGTGATGAAGTTTGAAGCTCTCCTGCACAGGGAGGACAAGACATTGCTTATTATTCACTTGGAATACCACAGCTCTCAGCCGCCGGCATGACAGTCCTCTGTGGGCTCCTTAATGCTTTGATGCTACTTCCAATGTGACGGCATTTATTACTCCCCAAACAATCTCATGATTGGGCGGAGAGGGAATAGGGGACCCTGGCAACTTGTGTATCTTAATTAGCTGTCATCAGATTAATCTCAGGCATTTTGATCTATGTTTGCTTAACAGCAAAGCACCAAGGACACACTTGATAGTGAGTCATGATGTATCAAAACAAACACTCTTCTGCAAAAGACACTCGGGAATGGTGGATGGCCCTGTATTACTGAAATCTCTCCGCCTACTCACATGGCAGCTGAACACAAGTCACATTCATTTTTGTATGTTTTCCCATCAGTGCCACAGATTGGTTGTGAGGATTCGCTGCAGAAAATCCTTCCACCCTTTACCCCATGCAGAATTCGATCACAGTCCAGCTGAAGAGAGAAAGAAATCACATTTGGTGACGGTTCACTTGCAAGACCCTCCTTCACGTGACCTGAAGGTGCTCACAAACCAAGCCTGTCCTGAATCACATCCATCCAGGCCAGACTTTGGAAAGACATCGTGTCTCTTGTTGGACCAGCCAGCCAAGCTTTGGGGGACAGACCCCTCATGCCCCGCTCACTGACCCACCCCAACGCTACAACCCGGGGCAAGGTTTGTTTCTCCCAAAGTGCATCCGCAAGACGAAAATCTTCCACCTGTACCTAGCCTTCCTTGTCAGTATGCTGACACCATTTTATCTCCAAGGACTGAGACGACAGCCATGGGCCAAAATTGAGGAATTACGCCTGGAGCAGGCTGGCGCTGCCCGCGGGCGGTGCGGCACGCAGCGCTCCTGACGCCCACCGCGCCGAGAGGCACCGGCAGCTATGACTAATGAGGGGTGCCCTCCTGCTTCCTCCCAGGCACGGCAACGGGAACATTTAGGCACAGTTTTCCCTACAAACCACACGCGGCACAGCCAGCACACACACACTGACGGAACAAGGAGCGAGCTTTTAGGGATCCCCCCCCAAAAAGCGTCTCGCACCGTGCGAGCGGAGCGGAGCGGGTTGTTTGCACAGTTATAGCAGATTTCCGACAGCAGAGGTCAGGGATAGCACAGCCCTGCTCCCTGGCACGCACAGCCCCTTCCTCAGCCCCACCGCAGCTGCAGGAACCGAGAAAAAGACCGAGACGAAGAAGCGGCTAATGGGCTCCCCAGCCCCTTTCCCCAGTGCTACAAAATGTGCTGCAAGGGCTGCAAATGGTGCAATGGGTCTGGGAGAATATTCCACTTCCCCCTCCACCTGGAGATGCAGCATTTAGCACAAAAAAAAATGATGGTTTATCAGCAGCAGGAAGCAGCCCAGGGAAGGAGGCTCTCATGCCGGGCAGCAGCACAGGGGGAGTTTTTGGTGATGTTGGGGTGCTGTGATAGCACCTGCTGGTTAAACGTCACTTGCTAATTTCCATAATTAGTGCTGCTTCCTCCCTCATCTGGGTAATTATCAGTGACGTGAGAGCAGACAATGCTGACCTTTGCAATCCTTTGCTGGATGCCTTCCTACGCACCAGACATTGCTGCCTGCACCTCAGCCCAGGGCAGGAGGCCACCCCACCAGCAGCCCCACACATCAACAGGTGCCAGCAGCCCGTGCCACCACTCCTTTGGCCCTGGGAATCGTCTGTGACAAAACGCACAGGTGGCCCTGGAAAGAGGAGAGGAGCAGATCTTCCCCCTGAATCACCTCTGGTCTGGCAGGCTCGTCGGCATCCACTCCCCCTCCGGTGCTACCAGGAAATACCACTAAGCCCTGAAGCAGACTGGCCTTATTACACCTAATGCTTCCTTCTGGAATGCATCAAAATTGCAGCACCTGAACTATCTATTGGGTTTTTAACTCGAATATCCCTTTTCTCGAAGTGGTCAGTGGCAGAGGCTTCAGAGAGAGTTAAGGCAGTTGGTAGTAAGATCCCTCCAAACCCATAGGAACACATTTCCTATCTCTTCCAAAATGCTATTTAAATTACTGCATGAAAATTCTGGAGGAATTAAAACATCAGGTATTTTTTTTTTTTAACCATCCTACCTCTAGACAACACCCTGTGATAGCGAGATCCACAGTTTAGTCACCCTTTTTACGGTAACTTATTTTTCTCTTATTAATTCACATTTTCCACTTTTAGCTTTGTTGGAACTATTCCATTTTCTTCTCATGAGAAGGGAGAGCAGACACCCCCACCTTCCTCCTACATTATTCCATACACAGTTGTCATCCACCACTCAGTGTTTCCCCCTTTAGCACTCCTTCCTTCTGGCAAACTTGTCCTCATCCCCTGGTCAGCTCCACCACCCTGCTCTGACCACAGCCTTTATCCCAGCACCTTCTCAGCATGGGGAGGCAGCACTCTTTACCCTGCTTTGGCAACATGTGGGGCAGGATTCCAACCTGAGCTCCAAACCCACATCCCCACAGCTGGGGGAGCTTCCATGAGGAGCCAAGCCCTTCCCTCTGTTTCCATGCCAGGTGATACAGGGGCTTTCAGCAGGCTACAGATACTTTCACTCATTCAAACCCTTCCAAGGGCATGGGGCCAAGTGAAAAGCTTCAGGGTTACAGCGAGAACAGGAAAAGGAGCAGGGAAAGGAGCTGGGTTGGCTCAGGAGCAGCAGAGGAGCATCCCACAGGAGAGGCCCCCATTTCTGCCCACACAGCTGCCACCCGAGGGGCAGGAGCCCCATTTCTGCCCACACAGCTGCCACCCGAGGGGCAGGAGGGGAATTTACCATCATTACCTCGTTGGTGTCTCTGCTCTGTGACTTGCGGCCGGGTGGCCGCTTGCAGTTCCTGCCACGCTGACCCTGTGGGCTGGCAGAGAGAGCAGAGGTACAGTTCATCACCATTTCCTTCCAAACAGGGGGAGCAGAGTGCAAACCCACCCTCCCTGCAGACCCCCACAGCTCTTAGAGGGCTGTTTTCACTATGGCATCCACCCACCCACAGGAGAGGAGAGGGAGGGAAGCTGCCCAGCCTCATGCTAAAAGGGAGGAAGCCAACAACAGGAGATGGCCTTGCTGAGTGCACCACCTCCCCAGGGCTCTGCACCCCTGTGTCTGCTGGCAGCACTTGATGGAAGGGGGACATGAAGGAATTGCAGCAGTCAAAAGCAAGAAATCTCAGCGTGCCTCAGAAAAAGCAGCAGCTGAGCCCTGCCCAGGGCCAACAGCTTTAAAACAAACAGCTCCTGCCTGAGCAGTGCCCAGAAAGCACATGGTGCACCAGGCACTGCCTTTGAGCCAGGGCCAGGCACATGTGTGTACTGCCAGGAGGCAGATTTTGCTGGACAGAATGTCCTGAGAGGGACTCTGAGCACAGCAATCACTGGTGCTTCCTGCACAAACATCGAGGCCAAAATGGAGCACGGGTTGCATGAGAGACATGCCCCAGACTGTGTCTCTTCCCCATCACCAGCTCAGCCAGTGGGAAGTGCTGTAGTGAGCACCAAAGAGCACAGAGTGCACTGCTCCACCCCAGACTGTGCTGCTCCTGTGCTGTTGAACCATCCTTGCCCCAATTAATCTCCTAACCACCCCTAGAAAATACACATACATGGAAGGGGGCAGAAACCCGTGCCAGGACTGGTGGTGTGTGTGGGGCCAGGCTGCTGAACTCACCCTCTGCCTGATGAGAAGGGACGCCTCTCGTTTACACCCTGCCGTGAACCACCACAGTTCTTCTGCAGAAGGGACAGAACACACTCAACAACCACAGAAACAACTTCTGTGCAGCCAGGGAACCAGCAAAACTAAAGCAGCTCCTGCCCTGCCCCCTCATCCTCCCAGACCCAAAGAATTACAGGGCTGTTCTTAAAGTGGCAGGTTTGATGCACTCCATACCGGCCAAATGTTATCACCCAAGGGTTTACAGGACTGTGGGGAGTCTGAACCTGCCCTTTATCTCTCATATAGCACCACATCACTGGGAAAGTGAGAGGGGCCGTTCTGTCAGGTCCAAACAGGTCCAGTTTGTGTGCTCACATCCAGGTCCATCCCACAAAGGAGGGAGGCTTTGCAATACAACCAGCTTCTCCCCCATGATTAGCTGGCTACAGAATCCTAAACACCTTGTTCACCCCAGGCTGACCACAGGCAGTCTGTGGCCATCCAGATCCCACAAACTCTCACCAGACCCCTTCTGGGTTCTGCACAGGCTCTGAGCTACATCTCACCTGGTTTGTCCTCTCTGAAGCGGGCAATTTGTTGCGCTGGAGAGTTCCACCCCCTCTTTGAGCTTCCTTTTTCCTGAAAGAAAGGAAGAGGAGAAAAAATGGAGTGCTATGGTGGTGTGAGTGCCACCAGCACCCAGGGCTGCCCTGTAAACCTGTGTCATGCCACTAGGTACCACCTCCCCATCCACAGTCCCTGTTCTGGGTGGTCCTGTACCTAATTCCCACCCCTAAGGCTTCTCCCTTTCTCCTCACCATTCCCACTGTATGCTACATCCTGGTTCCAGGTGGCTGCTTTCATATCAGGTCTGCTTCTGCATATGCTCTATGTGAGTAGAGAGAGAGAGAGCATCTGGAAGGCAAAGTACACATGTGGGAAACTCCTCAGGAGCTGCCCGTGCCCGACAGTCCCCTGGGAAAGGGGCTGCTCTCTGTCAACCTTGCTTCTCCTCCTCTACTCCACACTGCTTCTCACCTGCCCTTGGGCCCTTAGTGCTGGAAGGGAAGGGGGAAGAGGAGCCCTACCACCAGAGCATCTCTTAGAGGGCCACTGGGAGCCAAAGACTCTCCCAGGCATTGCCCAGATGCAGCTTCGCAGGCAGAAGCTGCATTTTTGCAGCCAGGGGTTTCCCTCTTTGCTGTCACTGCTCAGAGGAAAGGGTACTCACAGCTTGTCAGCACACATGAGACATTTGTTGGTGTGCTGCTTGCCAGAGGCATCCCGGACAGGGGCGTTCTCCCTCGTGCAGGACAGGCGCCCACCAGCTTCAAACTGGGAGCGAAACTCGCTGCAGTCATCCTAAGGAAGGAGGGCAGGGTTAGGGCACTCTGATCTCCTTGCCTGATTGATCAGATCCTTAGAAACCTGGGGTTTTTCCTGCCAGGAAAGCGTGGAACCATCACAAATGTATTCACAGGAGAGTCTGGGTGGGGGTGAGAGAAGAGGGTGTGCAGTCCCAGGCATTTAGCATACAAACAGAGGGGTGAGTCAGAAAAATTCCGGGTCCTTCTGCCTGCACAGCACGTGTTGGGAGTTTTCTAGTATGGTCCCAGTAATTATTATTCTCCTGGCTGGGCTATCCAAAGCATGCCAGTGATGTGACCGATACGGCAATGAAGTCACTCCCTTTTCTCCCAACATCCTTAATACACAGCTGCAGCCTCTTCCCAGATTGTAGCTCGAGATAATTTTCTTTACAAAGCGTATAGGATCCTCCAAACCAGCCACGCTTTGGGACGTGTCAATCAAGAAGCAGCAGTTGAAACATAAAAGCACAATGCAAACACACTTGATGGCCCACGAGCACAGGAAGGTTGTTTGGAGAGGGGATGATTAATTTGTTCCTTGTTCAAAACTGCTGTACAGAAACTGTGTTAACCTGCCCCTGTTATGTAACAGGGATGGAGACATTCAGTCCCCCTAATTTCAACTGTTTCACACACTGCAATAGGCAGTTCCAAATAGCAAGTACAAAGGGTAGGGAAGAGACTTCCACTTACCCTTTTCTTTTTAAAAGCAGGTTTTTAACACTCGCAATTTTTTGCCCATTTTGTTCACAGTTTTGCTAGTTCGCGTGAAGGTCCTTGGCAGGTCACTGGCCTCACCTTTGCTTTGCTCACAAGCTTACATCTCATCCTCGTTGCCAGGGGAAGGTTTCCCAGTGTTGTTCTGCATCCCATCCAGGGCACCCCCAGCCTCCAGCTCCTCAGCTTTCCCATGAGGGCAATGCTGGCAAACCACTCTGAGCACAAAGCCCCACATTTCCCTAGAGCCACCCCAGCCACAGGTAGCAGAGATGATCTGGCCCTGGATGAGCCTCTCCTGCTATGCCAACAGCCATAAAGCATCGTCCCATCAGAAATAAGTGTTGCACCCACTCCAGAGGGGCTCCCCAGGAGCCTCACTGCTTCTCCCCACCACCAGCTCACACCCCTGCACAGTTCAGGCAATGCTTTGCCTTCCCAACAAGCCCAGGAAAGCTCTCCTTGTTCCCTGGGACCAGCCCAGCTCAGCAGACCAATCCTCTGCAGACAGATCTGCCTCCCCCTAAGAGCCTCTCTCAAACATTTTCTATCTGAGCCAGCATTCCTGGAGCCCTGTTCAGGCCTGACCTCTGCTGCAAAAATCTCACCGAGCACATCCGAGTCACACGTTTGCCTTTTTCATGGCCTGTCACATCCCTGACCCGCTAATAAATGCAGGGCTTTCTTATCCTTTGTCACTTCCAGCCCATGAGTAGGAATTCTTGTTAATCACTGACTGTGTGATCTTGCACTGCCATTACATTTTATCTTGTTTCTATTACTCCAGGCCTCAGCACTATCCAATTAGTCTTGAGTGATCTGCTGATCCTCCTCTGCTGATACTGCCTCCCAGCTTTGCCATCAGCAAATTTTACTTACACTTCTATTTTTTGGTGCCAAAGTCATTAGAAAAAGCACTAAAACAGGATTATCCCCAAGACTGAAGCTTAAGGGGGCCGCACCAGTCTCTACCATGGCAGAAATCAAGAGGAAAGTGGTGGAAACCAGCTATTTTCTCCTTTACTGGTTGCTTTTTGCCAGCAAAACATCAGTGCACAGCGACATGGTGGCTGCAGCATGCCAGGCAGAAGGTGGCAAATCACAGCTCCATGAGAACAAAGTTTCCAACAAGAAAAAGCTAAAACTCAGCCACAGGCCTGGAATAGTGCAGGTCTGACATCTCCCAGAACACAATGATCTCTTAAGCTGTGCAGAGTTCAGATTTAGGCCTTTCTCACATTTTTCTTTTCCACCTAATTAGCAGCCTCAGCAGAACTGACCTCTCCACCTGTGAGCTGAAATTTGGGACAGCACAGCACACCTGGCTTCCTGCTCTGTCAGGATTTGCCTGTCCCTAGATCCACAGGTCACTGGCACAGACCATAATATTCAGGCACAAGTTGTTCACTTGAGGGATTCAAGAGCATGAATAAGAAATAAAGAGCATGAGGAGAGTGTATCTCAAAATCAAGTCAGAGGAGAAAGAGCACCGGAGTAGAATAACATTCCCTTCTCTCTGTCTTGGGTGAAAATCCAATAAAGTTCCATATTGACCTGCCTAATACTTTAATCTCACCTTATCTTTTCCTTGTCTGTTTTTAGATAACTTCCGCTCATTCTCCCTTTTGCTGGAAGAGAAGAGAGATGAGAAAGTGAATACAGGGGCGCTCCAGGGAGGAGAGGTCTCCCCACACTCCTTCCCTTTACTCACAACTTCTCTGCACACATGATGCACTTATTGCTGTGCTGCTTCCCAGAGGCATCCCGGACCGGGTCGTTCTCCCTGGTGCAGGAAAGTTTCCCCCTCTTGAACAGATCCCGAAACTCCCGACAGTCATCCTGTGCAAACGCCAAAAAGCACGGTTTGACACGGATCTGCTGACAGAGAGGCACGTCTCCCACAAATCCACAAAGGATCATCCACCCAACGAATTACATTTCAAATGTTATTCTGCTTCCTTGAGGCGTAACTCGGCGGAAAACCATAACATGCAGCATAAAACAAATAAATCCGTGTGTTTAGATGAGCAGATCTTTTCGCATCCAGGGAAGCCTTGTTGCTATTTCTAACAGATAACACATGCAAGAGCCCGCCTGAAGGACCTAAGCTCTGCTCTAAGTATAAAATCCACAATTTCAGTGAATTTTAAATGAGAAAGTCAGCTTTCCCCATCTCTCGTGAGGGAATGCGCTATTAAAATTAAAGAATTTTAAAATCCACGCACAATAAAAAAAAACGAAGCTGCAGGCATAAAGAAAATATAATCTTTGAATACCTCTTATTGCCAGGTACAGGAGAGTAAGAGGTGGGTGTTTTTACCTTCCACTTAACATGATGGTATGTGTTAATTGAACCAAAGCACTCTATTTCACAAAAGGCTTTTGTAGCAAAGCCTGCTTAAGCATTCCAGCCTGGCCTTTACTTTCCTCTGAACAGCTTTCCTATAACTTTCAGAGCAAGTTTGGAGCATAAGAAACTCATAGAATATGTGAGGTCTTCAGGTTCATTTATGCAGCACTTACAACCTTATCTGTTATGTGATCTGTAATACATTTTTCCTCTCACACCATGTAGAGGAGATGGCTTGATAGCTTATCCCAGCTCTGCAGATGGGGAAGTCAAGCCTAGAAAATTACTTGCCAAAAGCCAGACAGAAAATCTATGGCTTAACAAAGAAATTCAGTGTAGGTCTCTTCCTGACGCTGTAAAACTGTCCTTCTGCCTTCTGGACCACACTTTGGCAAGTCAGATATCTAAAAAAGAAAGATCTCCCTTAGGACAGCTATGCCTTACAAAGCCTTTAATTTGTCCAGACACACAAGAGCTAGAAAGCTACCCTGCTTAACCAGATGTAAAAAATAAATAAATCAATCACCACAACCAACACTATCTGATGGAAACCAATTCGTTCCCATCTAGAATAAAAACCCAGGGCTGAAAGGACAGCTCCCTCCACATAAAGACCTGCTATCTAGAAAAACAGCTATGGGTAAAAGAAACCAGCCAGGTGCATCAACAAGATAAACAAGGGACAATTAGTTCCCACACCCTGCCCTAGTCAGAGCTCACATGCACCAACCTTGCTATTAAATATTTGCCAGATGCCAATGGTGTGCCTTATAAACAGGCAGGCATCCTCCTCAGCCAGGGCTCTGGGTCAGGCACACGGCGGAGGTGCCGTGATTGCCTGGGAGGAGGCGCCAGGAGTTTTGGTTTCTTTTATGCTGGTGGACGGCCCAAAGGCTGACAGCTCTTCCCAAGGCTGGGCATGTTTGCCCTGCTCCCACTGCAGGGCCCTTTCCCACGCTGCAGACGAGGAAGCGCCCTGGGCAGCGGGTCAGAGGCAGCAGACGAGATGCCATCGCCCATAAAACTGGCTTCGGCAGCGATGCTTCACCTCACCTTTCCCAAGGAGTTCACATTCCTGTTCGCCTCTCCACCACTCCCTTTGTTCTCTGAGTTTCTTTCCCTGCAAGAAAGGGAGGTGTGAGTGACAGGGCAGCGTGCAGTGCTCGGACACAAAGGCAATAGGGAGTGACTCAAGGCCAGTCTGGCCGACCCCACCTCCCCATTGCACAAGGCAGCAGCACAGACCAGCAGCAGGGCTCGGCTCCCTGACACAAATCCGGGGTGTTTAACATCTCTGCACTGGGGGCACTGTGCCATCCTTTCTCCCTGCCTAATATCCAGCCCTCTCCACCCTAAGAAACACCATCTGTGGAAACGAGAAATTAACCTGTGTAAGTTTTCACTCTGCATTTGCTCTGTGCTGAGTCCTCATCATGTGATGAGCTGGGGAGAGCTACTGGGTTCACAGGTTTGCTGAAGAGCTACAAACTGGTCTGGCTGGCCAGGGACAACAACTTTACAGCATGGAGCCTCCTGAGAGCTGGCAGGGAGAGGACAGGCTGTGGGTGGGCAGGGCTGCCGCTGGAGCCAGCAGGCAGCTGATACTCACAGCAGCCTTTGGCACATCATGCACTTGTTGAGGTCTCCTTTGTTATTTGGGCTGCTGAAGGGCTCCCTGGTGGTGGGACAGGAAAACTTCCCGCTGCGCAGAAGTGACCAGATTTTCCTGCATTCGTTCTGAAAAGCACAGAGGAGGGCAATCAGTGGAGGCTCCCAGCAAGATCCTGAGAACGGTTTGTTCACACTGAATCTTTTTTTGGGTGTGCTGCAGGTTCTCAGCAGCCCCGGTGTGCTCACACAAACCACGCTCCTCCTGCCCATCCCTGGCCACACACCACACGTGGCACAGGCTGCGCCCAGAGCCCTGCTCGTGGCTCCCGAGGCAGAAAAAGACAACGAGAAAGTTCAAAACCCATTGCAAGAACCATTAATCATGGGGAAAGGAATAAATATATATTTAAGGGACCCACTTAATTTACATACAGCTGCAAATTGCTACCCGCTACAGCGGAGGACTGCATGTTATAAAGTTAGGCGAGGGCAGAAAATACAGCCCTGAAAGTGCCAGAGGGATGCAAGAGGAATGAACGGGCCAGAGTGCCTGAAGAGTGATTCACGTGCAAGACAAGCACAGAAAAGCACAACCGAAGCAGAGCAGTAATTTTTGTGCAATGTTGCAGCAGCCCATTGCATCTTCTGCTGGGTAACTGAGATGCAGACCAGGGAGAAGCAATGAACCGTTTAGTTATTTTTGGCTACCGTGTTTCCCGAAAGGATCTTTACCAAGGAGACAAGCTTGCTTGATTAAAACATGAATGGAACTGACTTCTAAGTCATTGAATCAAATTATTTTCTGAGGCTCAAAGGACTTGCCTTAATTCTTTTAATTACGAAACTCAGGAGTTATTGGAAGCAGGGGTTTCTGCTGGATCAGAACTTATATTCCAAAATATCATTAAAAATATAATTCATGCCATTTCTAACATCACTTCACGAGATTTCCAGCCCAGAGCTGTTTGGATATGTTCTCAGCATCATGCACCAAACACACGCTGTCAGCTGGAGCCACTGCCGTGTTACTTAAGTGTTGTCTCTAAATATGGAGAGATTCACTGCTTTTTCCACCACTGAAAAAGCATTATAATATCTAAGTATAGTGCATCCAAACGGACTTTGCTCAGAGCATGCATTAAGCAGTGTAAGTGGGCAAAACAAAGGGAGAATCAGAATAGAAGAGGTTGGACTCGCCTTAATCGAAGCTTGACTGGCAACATCTGCGACAGAAAAAGGAACAATGAAACCACACAAAAATATTTGAAGGGAAATTTTAAAGCAAAAGCATTTAATTAAAACACTTGATGCAGTTTTCCTAATCCACCCAAATGCCTCTTGATAAAAGCTAATCCAATGCATTATTTCACACTGATAGAAATCCTCTAATGCCCAGTCCTTTCTGGAACATTGCACTTTTTGCCATTCAAATGCAAAATCACATCCATTTTTTGTGTGCGTCTTTGTGCCCTTCTTTACCGTGTTACTTTTCTCAGGCTTAAAATCCAAGTTCCAAGGATGGTTCAAGTAACTGTTTCTCCATTATTCTATACTCCTGCCTTAGTAGTTGCATCAAACTCACACAAACATTTTTGGCATTCTTCACCGCCCCTTAAAATTGGGATACCAGAGCTAGGCCATTGTTGTTTGTCCAAAATGACAAATTCCTTTTCAAGGCCCATTCCATTTGCAGTACTTCAGACAAATTATCAAATTAATAATGAGTCAGCAGGTGAGTAGCTGATACCTATTTCTTTTTACTAAGCCACTTAAAGCTGGTATAATATGCTTCATCCTCCTTTGCATCATCGGTGGCATTGTAAGGAACTGTCAAGAAATCTTCCATTAGTGCTTTTTCAATAGAAACCGGCAGGAAATTGAAAGACCATTGCTTCAAACCTAACTCCTGCTGAAGTCTGTCTATTGTAGCCAAATTACTGCAGCCATGTGAAAATGCCTTCCTTAGCAAGTGTTGACAAGACATTACCATCTTTTCCGAATTTACAAAAAATTGTATTACATTTTTTGTTCAAAGTTGGGCTTTTTGTGGAAGAACTCAGTCTGGTTGGAAACTGGTATTCTTCCACTTAGACAAACGGGAGTTTGGCTTTTTTGGTTTTTTTTTCTTAAACTGTTAATTCTATTGAAAATAGATGCTTTCATCTACCAATAAAACTTTCATATTTCCACATGAAAAAGAGAGAGTAGCCAACAAGACATGTTATATCAAACCAATACATTTAGTACAGCAAAAAAATAATGGTGGTCTTCTGCTACACCACCATGCTTTTTAAAAAACAAGGGCTCTCTAATCCTCTCTCTCTCTCTCTCTGTCTTTATGGGCATTCCCAGGCTGCATCCTCTGCCAGTCCCAGATTCCAGCACAGAGAGCATCACAAGTTACTAACCTGAGAAGAAGCAGAAAAATGCCAGAGCAAGGACCACCGAGGCACCTTCTATTTTCATGGTGAGGGTGGTGGCAGCTGTTTGCCTACGTTGACTCTACTAGAGCATTGCTCAATGAAACCCAAAGAAAGGGCTCTGGGCTGATCACATATATATAGATGACCAGGTTCTCCGCCTTCCTTATGACATAACCTTCCCAAGAACCATCATTAGCTTCAAAAACCAGTTTGTTGACACTACTCTAAATTCTAATGATCCCATTAACACAATTAATTTCCATAAGGATGGGACATATTTGAGTCACTCCCTGTGTTTTATCAAGGTAAGAAAATTAAAAATAGATCACTCTGGATCCCCCACACACAGCCAGAGGGATTCTTGCCATCCTCGGGGTGGTTCCCAAGACAGCGGGACTCCAGCCGTCACACCACAAATACCTTTTCATATCTCAACAAAATTGGCTGCAGAAGAGACAACAGGAAGGCCAGGTCACTCAAACCTCTGGAAGTCAGTCTGCTTTTATTAAAGCACCTCAGTGTGAACCTTAAAGAGTAAACACGCAGGAAAAGTTTGAGGCTTTGTTGAAATTCTTTGGGTTTGATGCTACAGTTCTCGTAGAAGCTGTGTTAATGATAAAACCATACTGCCAAATCCTCATCCTTTCCCAGTTTCTCCCTGTTGTCTTCAGAAAAAAAAACCCAAAAAACTGCAATGTTATTAGTGAAAACCTTTCTTCAGCCCAGGTGGGACCTGGCAGACCATTATTATGGATGCTGCTCTTTGAGGTGTGTTGTTATTGATGCTAAAGGGTCCAGCAAAGCAGCCCTGCTCTGGTCTTTCCCAAAGAAGAGATAAGATGAAAGTAATCATCCTGTGCAGGGTTTCTCAGGAGTCTCGAGAGAGGAAAATAAAGATGACATCAAAGTTTTGGAATGTGATTTACGTGGGAAGAAGCTATGTGCCTTGTCTCCAGTGAAAAGAGAAGAATTTGGAGAGAAAAGTCATTTGCAAGGTTTGAAAAGGGTGGATGAATGAGTCAGTCAAGCAAACCAGAGCAATGAGGGGCTCGAGCACAGGCTGTGGCTGTGCAGAGAGGCAGATCAGCACCACCTGAGGAGGAAAACATTCTTCTGCATGACATATGTGCCTGGCCAGTAGAGCTCAGTATAAATCCTTGTAATAGATTGCTGCCACACGTTTCTCAGATCAGAACAGTTGCTCGTGTTCACAACTGGAGCCAAAGCCAAGCCGGCACAGCCCTAACTTGGAGTGTGGTCACCCCTAACATTTCTTTTCAAAATGAAATCACATGCAGGTTCACAGAGGAGAGTTTGCAATACAGTAGCAAACTGCCCAAGGCCATGCAGATGGTTCATGGCAGATCTGAAGAGCTGTGTGCTGTCCTGAATCATGAGATAATTTCTGTATGCGTATTTGGGCGTGGAATTGGAGGGGAGGCCAACAGGAAGAGAGGAAAACTAAGCTGACAGAGCATGTGTCAGTAAATCCTTGGGAGAATTGGAAGAGAAAAAGAAAAAAAAGAAAAAGTATAAAGTAGTTTAAGAGTGGTTAGAGCTTGGAAATGTATCTGAAGGACAAAAAACAAAATATGCTGTTTGTTACTGAAGTGTCTGCCCATGAGTCAGCCATGAGGTGGGAGGGTTTGGGAAGGGGAAGCACATTTTTCAAAAGGGTTTTGTTCTTAAAATTTTCTTTTCCTCCAAAAGTTCTATTCCTACAGAGAAATGAAACAATTCCCATGATTTAAGACAGCTGGCTGACTGCCCTATTCCTGAAGGAAGCAGAGTGGGTGCCAAATCAGGTCAGACTGGCCAGGTGAGAGCAGCTCCCAGCCTGGCAGTGCAGGGTGACAAGGAAAAGGAGAGGCAGAGACAGGTCCTGACCCCACTCTGGCCTTGTGACCACCCCATCTCTCCCATATCCCCACCACTGCAGCCCCCTGTCCACCAACTACACCCACACCAACAAGTGGGAGAGGCTCAGAATGGCCCAAGCACACCTTGATACCAAAACCAGATCCACGTTCAGTACAAAACTCAAGAGGGGAAAAAAATAAAAAGGATTCCCAGCCTAACCACTACTGCACATCTAAAAGCTCCTAAAAAAACCCCAGCAAAGGTATGAAATGTGAAGGGATGGAGAGGACCCAGCAAAGCCACAGGGTTTGGAGGATCTGCTCGTGTGCAGTTGAGTTACACAGACCTGGGCACAATGAGGGATGACAGCAGGAGAGCATTAAGCATAAACCTTGCCTGACTCACTTGATTGCCTGTATCGATCGATTTACACCGTATTGATCCATCTGCACCATGAAGTCTCAATCCTGCACTGGAATCCAGACAGCCCATTAATTCCCACAGGAATTTATATCCCATAGGACTGGATATGGAAGAGAGATTATCCCGACGCTTTATTAATGTATTTTTAGCACAGCACCTAGCTGACCTTAATTTACAAATATACACCAAACAGCTGGAGAGCAAAATGCCACTGAGAAAAGCAGATGAGGGCAGGAAGAGATATTGCAGAGGTGTCTTTTGTTCATGTCTCTGTTAAAAGATTTGGAAAAGTAAACAGCATATAATGATGCTGTGCCTGGTAGGACAGCTCTCACTGGATCTGTTTCTCACCACATTCTGCTATGAAAACAGGAATCAGGATAAAAATAATCATGAAGGAGTAACTAGGAAAATGCGGGAGAAAATAGAAGCATAACGTGAAATTTAGGGAACCCCTAGGCAGCTGAAAACCCAAAAGGCTGGGGACAATATCCTGCAGGCAGCAAGCTGGGCCAGCACTGTGGCAGGCAGGACAGTGGGCATTCACCTCTCCCCTCTGCAGGGCCCCAGGGAGAGTGGGAAGGGAGTCCAATAAGCAGCCAAATGAGTCATACCCTAATTAGTGATGAACATCACACTCCTTTTCCTATGGCCATTCTCCCCTTTTTTTTGATGTTCCCATATTTCATTCCCTCACAGCCTGTGCCTGCACAGAAATATATCTACAGAGAGAGAAAAATAATTGAGATGCCTTGTCCACTCAGGAAGTTGTATTTCTTCCCATTAGAGACAGGGCAGTGTTTTGCAGGCAGGATCACCTCCTTCCTAATGGGTTTAGCATCATTTAGGGATATTTTTACCAGAGAAAAGCTTCCTGGCAGCATAATTGGAGGGGATGGTGATGGTGGGGGTGTTGTTTGGTTTGGGGTTTTTTAGGGTGTTTTGGTTTGGGATTTTTTTTTTTTTTTTTTTTTTTTTTTTGAGGCAGTGAAGGGAGGGTTTGTTTGGGGATTTTTTTGGTTGGGTTTGTGGGTTTTTGTTAAGCCATCTGTGCTTTGGTAGCTCTTCACTGTTTGAATGCCAGCCTCCAGCCCAAGCAGCTCTGAAGCTGCCCTGAATGCCTGAGGACATGAGCTGTGTTGGCCCATTCTCACCCCAGAGCAAGGCAGTGTTTTGGGTTAGGCCTCCAAAGCCACCACACAGTGGGACAAAAAGCCCTGATGAGGATCTGCAGCCTATGTCTCACCCACTGTTTCCCTGGCAGCAGTGCCAGTCTCTTTCACAGCACCATTTGCCCTCATAAAACTGTACACATGCCCATATTCCCACCACAGATGTGCTTTACTGTCCTGATTGATGCATTTTTTACCTCCCACCATCTCTCTTCTTCTGAGACATGAAGAGAGAGCACCATCAGCACCACTGCTCAACACCTGATTTCTATAAAATATTGAAACTGCTTTCTTTTCCAGCTGACCACTATGCCCCTCTCCAACCCAGAGATCCTCAGGAGAAAAGGGAAGAGACAGAGTTGTTTGGCATATTCAACAAAGGAAGCACAGAATAAACGGTGTTTTGCTTCACAGCCCAGGCTGAATCCAGAGCTCTCAACTTCAGCAGTTTCATGAGTTCATAGAATCACAGAATGGTTTGGGTTGGAAGGGACTTTAGAGCTCATCTCATTCCAATCCCCTGCCATGGGCTGGGACACCACCCACCGGACCAGGTTGCTCCAAGCCCTGTCCAACCTGGCCTTGGACACTTCCAGGGATGGGGCAGCCACAGCTTCTCTGGACAACCTTCCCCAGGCCCTCAGCACCCTCACAGAGAAGATTTTCTTCCTAATACCCAACCCAAGCCTACCCTCTTATCACTCCAGAGTGAGGCATTCCAAAAAGAGGGACTCCAGAGACACAGGATGGTTTCCTGCCCAAGATACTCATTTATGCACCCACCCTGGGCTAGACCTGGACTGTAAGAGGAGCTACAAGTCTCATCCATCTCAGTAGAGCTTAGGAGGTTCCTCATCCACACATCCCATGCAAGAACAAGATTTATGATGCTGGACAAAGCTTTGCCTGCCCTTCCAAGACCGAACTCCAAGTGCTGACCAGCCAGGAAGACCAGTGAACCCCAAGCTGATGGAGGTGACTTTGAGTTTCTGGGCTGCAATAGCCACATGGTCCCAGAGATCCCACTTGTACCCTCTGCTGCTGCAGCTCGCAGGTGGCTGCTGCCCAGATCTCCAGGGAAAAAAGTCTTGGTCATCCTGCAATCCCCACTGTCACTGCAGGCACCCAAGGCCACCACAGTCCCTTCCCTTCAGCCAGGAAAGTTTCCTGAGCCCAAAGCAGAGCTCCAGCAGTCTGACACAGTAAGGTCAGACTTATTTCAGACTTAAGTCAGACTTATTTCAGACAGTAAAAAGTCTTTCCCCAGAGGCTGCTCCCAGCCTGGTGTTGGGTGTGCAGCCCAGCTGCCCCTGGCTGCATCCCTGAAAATGCTGCAGGTGTTAACTCCCTTCATGCTGGAGCACAACTCCTACTCTGGCAGCTCACCAAGGAGGAGGAGTTGCTTGAGGCCAGGGCAGGAATGGTGGGAATTTCCCAATTTCATCCACTTCTGATAGTCAAGTGCACAGTGAGTGCTATGCATCCACGGAGCCTCAGTAAAATGCATTTCAGAAACACACCTAGAGCGCAGCAAGTCCTTACTGAAGAATAAAAAACACTCAAAAAGAGGGGAAAAAAAATCTGTGTCAAGTGAACTTACTCTACCAAAAGGAGACAAAGTAGACACACTTAATTTGGAATAATTGCTTTCCAAGTCTCTGTGCACTGAAAACATTTAAGAACTTCCCCTAAATCCAGCATCTGCTACAACTTCCTCTGGACAGTGGTCTCATGAGTCACACCCTTCCCTGTCACCAGGTTTCCTTTCCCACCCAAATACACCTTTTTAACTCTGATCTGAAAGTCACCAAAATCATCTTGGGTTATGGACTGACCACATGCCCCTTGGACATCCTCCAGCACAGAAAGCTCCTGGGTGTCCTGGTCACACCTGCAATGCCATGGCAGCAATTTCCAGCCCCCTGTGCTGGAACCAGAGCACGAGCCTCATCTTTGCAACCCTTCCCAGGCCATGAGCCACCATGACATGTGGCTGACTGGCCTGGACAGGCCTCTGCCACTGCTGATTTGGCTTGACAGCGCCAGGGAGGAGGGGGAAATGAATCAGGAAGTGAGCAACAGTGAGAGGTGTAGGTCCAAAAGGCAGGGATGAGGCCGACTTCGGAAGATCACAATAATAGCATGTAACACATGCCATCTTCAAAGGACTAATGAATCCCTACAGGGTTCCCCTATTATTATTTGCATTTCACAGATGGATACATTAAGATGCAGAATGCTGCATTATCCTCTGGGTCACACCTAATTCAGTCTATTCATCCCTGGTCTTATACTGGAGCTCATCCCTGCAGTGTGAGATCCTCCCACGAGGCAAAACAACTCTGCTCTCTCCCAGGCAGGCCTGGTTCAGGAGCCACTGCTGTGTCTGGGGTCTGATTTGCACAGCACACCAGGCTGACTGGTCCTATTGATCTCTCCTGACCTTGAAAACTGATTAACTTATCAATTCTCCTTCCCTCCAATCAGGCTGAGGAGTAAAAGCAGCTCTGGCTTAAAGCTGGATTTAATTTTTCTTAATGTAGTTTTCTTCTAGATGTGAAATATAAGACAGAGGAACCCAGAGGAGAGACGCATCTGAGCGTTCAACACACAATCCAGTCCCACTCCACCCCTCATTCTGGCTGTGGAAAGGACCCACCTTCCAGCCAGGAGCTTCCCTGCAGCTCAGCAGCTTTTGTTCACAGAAGAATAAATCTGCCCTGGGAAACAGCACTGGCTGGGAGGCCAGAGCTGCTTCCCAAGCTGCAGCTGCTGCCATGTGGGGCTGAGGATGCTGGAACTGGTCTCTGCATTCAGAGGGAGATCCAGCACTGAGGCAGCAGGCTCTCCCTGCCGACTCTGAGGAAGCAGCTGCCATTCCTGCTGTCAACACTCTCCTGGGCGGTTTTTGCTCATTGAAAATTGGGAGGCTGGAGATGTCAGGAGCTGGGGTTTGATCTACAAGGCCTCAGCAAGCAACAGCTGCACAGTGAAAGGACTCCCCATGGCCAAGCACCACGACATCCCCCGGAGCTGCCGAGCACTTGGAGCCTCCGAAGGCCACCAAGATCTGCGCTGTGACAGTCCTGCCCAGAGCCAGCTGATTTCACCTCCCCTACAGTATTTGCAGCTTAGATAAGGGTAATCAAAATCTCATCATTCAGGGTGTAAACTGATCGCCTGCAGGGGTTAGAAAGGAGTTTTGCTCCGTGTGTAGGGTTGCACAACTGCCAGGGTTCGCTGTGGGTATCCTGCAGCCTCTGCCGAGCACCAGGCGGGACCACAGCACACCGGCTGAAAAGCCAGAGCCATCGTGCACAACGGCACAGCCCTATTGTTTGGGAACAAAGTGGAAATTCTTCTGACTCCGGATTCAACTCACACATGGAAATGAAAGACAATGACTGTCACTAGGCTACTGAAACAGCAGAATTTCAACAGAGGAAGAAAAAAAAAAAATCTGTCCTGAGATCATTTTCCTGTGGACAGTGAGGGGAGTGCCTGGAGAGCGCTGAGGATTCCCCTTGTGTGACTCTGCCCCAGCCTGTGCAGCCACTGGACCCTCTAAGTGCTGCTCCAGTGAGTGGTACCAACAACCTGCCCCCCTCAGTGAGGGCTGAGCCCTTCCATGCCCCACAACAACCCCCATGCCCACCCAGCCCCACCTGAACAGCAAGCCACCAGAACACAGAAGTGTTTTTTCCCCCTCTGCAAAATTATTATTTATGTTTTACCGGCGGCAAAGGCTCCGCAGCGCCGGAATTGGCCGAGGGGTGTGGTGGCCTAAGTGCCAGTACCCATGGCTGCAGTGACAGCAGGAGGCCAAAAACATGCCCGGTGTGGGTGGTGGTTGCTCTCAGATTAAAGTATCACCACGCCCCGCTCTCCTAATTGCGCCGTGAAACTGATCTCTGCCCGATCCCGCAGCTCAGGTGCCTTGAGCCACCCGTGGCATCCCCCAAATCTCCAGCTACTCCTCCAGAAGAGCCCATACAGCAGGATGAGATCCCAAATTTCCTCGCCCTGTAGAAGGTAGCTGAGAAAAAGACATTTCAGGACCTGTCTGTGGTAGAAAACCACCGTGTCATTACTTCTGAGGCATCTGCTGCCATGGGTTGTGACTGGAACTGCCAGCCAAAAGGGAGAGTTTCCAGAGAAAACTTTTCTCACAGGAAAAAAAAAAAAAAAAAAGAGCAACTGCAATTGAAAGCTGAATATGTTGGCATGAGAAGGATGGATTTTCCATACATTAGGTTTTCCAGTACCTAAAGAGGGGCTATAAGACAGCTGGAGAGAGGCTTTTTACAAGGGCATGCAGTGATAGGACAAAGGAGGAATGGCTTTACACTGGAACAGGGTAGGTTTAGGTTAAAATATTAGGAAGGAATATCACTATAAGAGTGGCAAGACACTGGCAGAGGTTGCCCAGAGAAGCTGTGGCTGCCTCATCCCTGGAAGTGTCCAAGGCCAGGTTGGACAGGGCTTGGAGCAACCTGGGATAGTGGAAGATGTCCCTGCCCATGGCAGGGGGGTAGAACTGGATTATATTTAAGGTCCTTTCCAATCCAAACCATGACAGATGGTTTAGATGGTTTCTATGATGATCTGTGTCTCCTTCCATATCCCCCAAATTTAGGGGAGAGCATAGAACTTGCATTTGGTCCAAACACCCTATTTTTAATTTGGAAGCTGCAGAATCTGTTCGAGGCACCCAAAACTACCACTTTTCAGTCACTGTACAACCTTTCTCCAGTGTGCTGATGATGCAGCAGTATCTAGGAAAGAAGGCAGTTGTTCCTTTACACAAGATGTAAAAAGCTTTAAACACATTTTTTGTGGATGGGAGGCTTTTTGCCAAACAGCATCAGTGTGTTCAGCAGCACCACTCTGGCTGCTGAAGGAACATTTCAGCCTTATCAAAGATAATGGCACAGCCCTTGATGCTGCAGAGAGAAATCACCAGAAATGCATCAGTATTTTGGGGAGTAGCTTGAGGTCTAATGCACTTAAAGCATCTCCATTCAGTCCTCCCTCACACACCAAACCCCAGGTCTCGTGCAAGCACAAACCTGGAATCTGCTCCCCTGTGCTGTGGTCAAACACTGCAGAGGATGTGTCTGCACTCACCAAATTCCTGCAGGTTTGCACCAAATTTTCAGCTTGGGCACTCACTACTGAACTAATAATCCCTGTGCTCCTGAGGGAGTGTTTGCCAGGCCCTTTCTGGCAGCAGCACAAGGACACCATGGCAGATTCCAGCCAGGACAGCTTCCCCTGCACACAAACATGACACCTGTGACACAGAGCTCTTATCCCTGCAGCAGGAATGTGCTCACCCTGGGAAGTCCCAAGGTTTACCTGGTTACATTTAACTACCTGTGGCTTTTTACTTGCATTAAAGAACAAATTCCCACAGCACAGTAGCCCCCATATCCAACCCAATAAACATCCCATTTCCCACTGCAGCCAAATCACCAGGATAATGGTGGAGATCAGCTAACAAATGACTGATGACCAGTGGGAATCAACATGTCCACCAGCACTGAGTGATTTGGAAACTGGCTACCAGGGGTGGCACATGGCAGGCAACAGCATGCCAGGTCTGAAACGAGCGCAGGAAAGGCCTGGATCAGTGCTATTTCCATTTTTACAGAACATCTAGATCATGGTCCAGCCCTTTTCATCACCAGTTAGTGCCTGGCAGAAGGGGCAAACCAATAAAATTTCAAATAAGCAGCAGGGATGCTCAGCTCCTTTTGATGTTCGCTTTGTTCCAAAACATCTAATGTTTTGGCTGAACACATTCCAGGTGTTTGTCCATAATGCTACAGGAACCACAAAATGGTCTTTCCTGGTGGATCATTGCAGCCTGCCAGTCTGTGGTCCCTTCCAGGGATGGGATTGCATTTACCCTTTGTTTGCTAACTGAAAGTAAAGCCATAATCCAACATTTCAGCTGCAGGAACAAAGCCTTCTGAATAGGATCGAGGAAATTTGCATAAAGCTTGTATTTGTAGCTTTTTAGGGAGCTGAGGATGCCACACACCAGCTGTTGCACATGAGCACAGCTGTACAAATGGGAGCACACTCCACATACAGTGTGAACAAAAAGGAAAAAAAGAGACCTCCCCTTTGCAGCACTGAGCTAGTGACAGACAGCCCTGGGGCTGGGGAGCACAGACCAAGCTGCTGCCTCAGGAATTCCCCAATTCCCTCTTCATTTTCTTCAGTCTTGCCTTGCAGCGAGGTAGGTCTCCTGTATTTGAAGAGCCCTTTTCTTTTCTGAATCTCTTGCACGTTCACTTAATCCCTGCTGCTGCCTGTCCTACCATCCAGCTGCCTTCACTGCAGAGAGGTTTACTCTTGGCTGAATTTCTGCCTGTCCAGGTCTGTCCTCCTATCACTGGCTCAGGATTCGACACAGCAAACACCACTCAGGGCCCAAATGCTGTTTTTGTCTTCTGTCCACTGTGTACATGTTTGGCCCATGTGCTGTTGGCTGGAGTGCTGACTTTAGGGGACACACTTTGCCTTGCCAAGCACAGCTGGGGGTGCCATGGAGCCTGGTCCCAAAGGTGTGGGACAGAAACCCTCGTGATTCACTCCGGCATCAGCGCCGTGCTGCCTCCACGGAGCACACAAGTGGAAAGGACCTCCTGGGTCATCAAGTTCATCTGCTTGTCATCACCAGTAACCACATCACTAGATCAATTAGGAGCTGTTTGATTGGCCTATCACAGCTAATGGGCTCCTCCGTCTGGCAGAGGAATAACAGGATCCCAAGGCGATGCCAGGCTGGAAACAAGGGGCGACCATTTAACGGTGCCTGGCTCTGCCCGGGGCACCCCATGTCACCCACAAATCTTCAGTCTGTCCTCAGTCTAGCCTGAATGTTGTGCCAAGACCATTTTATCCGGTGGTTTCCTGCTCCAAAACTCAGTCTGGGGATCTCTGGACAGCAGTTCCATGGTTTGTGAGCGGCCACAAAGAAAAAAGGTTTCCATCGGCTGTGTGATAATATATTTACTGAAGTTTGGTTGAGTTTGGGTTTGGTTATCTTTTAAGGAATTGCACCTTCCCTGGGCAGCACCAACGAAATCAACAAGCTGAAAGAGCAGGTTCAAAAATAAATAATAAAAATAACCCCACTGCTTTGAGCAAGACAAGAACTAATTCTAATGAATCCTTTAAAACCCACACTAAGTGCTATGCCCATCACCAGGTTTACAAAAGCAAGGCGTTAAATGGAATTTATTATTTGTTTTCAAAGTATGGCATCAAATAATGAATCAAAAAATACCATATTCATGTGCCCTTTTCCCACATGCTTTTGAAGATGCCCTCTTGCAGATTAGACTGACATCTAAGATAATTAGCATATCTTCAGGCTGGAGATTTAATGAATAACAAACAAATAATAAGTCTCTCATACTTACTAAAAAGCCTGGGCAACCTCTGTTCTAATATTTTCTCCTAAGCAAACACGTATACACTGCGCCATGATTATAGTGGTGCTAAGATTCACTTTCTGATCATTATCAGTTCCAGAAAAAAAAAATTACCAGAAAAACCTAAAGACATGAGGGGAGTTAAATGTTTTTTTCAGGCAAAATATGATGTTTTGCTTCATTCTTGAGCTTTTCTATATTCCACATTTCACATAAACCCAAAATACCTCACTTAAATGATGCAAATCACTGCAACAGCGACTGCAAATCATTGCAACATCCCAGACACACACAAAAATAAACACTTCCATTCCATGGGGCTGTGTTTCAGCCTTGTGTGGGATGCTTAGACTACGTGATTTAGTGGAATTACCCAGAAATGACAGCACACTCTACACAAGGGATCATGAATTTGTGTCAAGAATGTAATGGACAGGATTTTGAATCCCTAAGTTACAGGACATGAATTACCTTCCACTGAGCAATGGGACAAACATTGAATGGGATGGAAGGGATGGAAGACAACACTGCAGCTTCTTGTTGGAGGTTTGTGGGAGCCCTCAAAATGCCCTTGAAAAGATGCAAAAATCATATAAAAAGAAACAAGTCTAAGTATTTACACATGGTAATGTCACTGTCCAAGGGAATAATTTACTCAGTCTTTCCCCATTTTATGGGCATCCAAAGGCCTTTTCCAAACATCCTGCTCAGTGCAGTGGGAACAGACAGCTGAGGACCAAACCATCAGTTTTGTGCTGAATGCTGATGAGGTGATCTCTCACCTCTCACTTCTCTGAGCTGGGCAACAACTCCTGGTGAGGTCTATGGGGTCACCATCATTGCAGGATGGAGAGAACAATCTTGAAGGCAACATTCAGCTTAAGGCCAGGACCAACTCAATAAAATGATCAAAAATACTTCCCCAAGTGCCCTGTAATGAAATCCAGGGTCACTCCAAGGTGCAGAGTGTAGTACCCTCAGGACAGGCTTGAATAGGTAGGCCCTGTACAGTAGAGATCTAAATATTAAACTCAAATGAAAAGAGACCAAGGCTACTAGCACATAAAGAAGGTCTTTTAAACTAAATATTGGGGAAAAGCCAGCAGTTTGACAAGACATGTGGCTTGGGAAAATGCAGTCTCCAGTGGAGAAGTCATGAAAATTTAGTATCCTTGAAGAAAAGGATAGGGGAGAAGCCAAAAACAGTCAGGGAGGAAACAGCAGGCTGCAGGCCCAGCTGACAGAGAGGGAACAGGACAGGACACCATGTGTGCATTTTGTGCATTTCTATCCAGGCGAGTCTAAAGGGCCAGGTGAGTGAACTGCAGTGCCCTGGTTTCAGATGGGGCTATTAACATAACCAGCACCTTGGAAACCTGGTGGAGGGGGGGAAAAGATAAGCAGCAGAACATGGTAATGAGTGGGCACACATCAGACAGGAATGAGAGTAGGCTGTGCAGGGGGAGGAGCTGAGCATCAAAGGAGCTGGGCATTAAGGAGAGCTTATCAAAGAGCTCGACCAAGATAACTGTATCAACAAATAGTTGATCCTGTTAGGATTGCAGTCCCATGCCCTGACATTATGGAGTTATTCCATCCTCCACCCACCCAGAACAGGCCAACAACAGCAAAACCTTAAGGGAGACGAGTGAGGCTGTGATGGGTATGAGCAGAGACAAACACAAACAGGAGATGTCTCTCCCTGTACAGATGGGATCACTGGCGGGAGGGAACATGTTTACATTTAAAATGGAAAGTTACTGCTCCCTCCAGCAGTAATTTATGACCTCTGACACAAGAGCCTCTTCAGCACATCCTGAGCAGCACCCAGGAACCGGCGGATTTGATTTCAAGTGTATGGCCAAGGGCTCTCTGCACCTTAAAACTGACAAATCTTCAGGGCAGCCTTGAAATCCTGCTATTGTAAGCTTAGCTTGAAGAGGGTACTGCCTAGACACACAGGCACTTGTTCAAAGAAAATTAGAAAGGAAAAGCCCTTAAGGAAAAACACACCCAGGAGGTGGGAAGACCATTTGAAGAAGTCATTAGAGTAAACGTGTATTGCTTAAGGGGGAAAAAAAAAAAAATCTGAATAAAAGCTAGTGTTCCTAAAGCGAGACAATTAACAGTAAAATGAGACTAAGGAGAAGCACTGTCCAAATAGCAAAAATGTAAAAACCAAGACTAAAATCTAAAGTCTGCAACTGTGCCAAAATACTCCAAAGACTGAGAAGAATTTTCCAAGCCACAGCACTAATAACAAAACACATTTGAAGAGTCCTTGATCACAGGGCTAAGGGAGCCTCCGAGGAAGATAACAGCAGAGTAGAAAAGCTAAATTAACTTATTCACAATAAGCTGATAAATCCTGATAACACAGAACCACAGTCAGGGATTAAATCCCCCCCCTTCAGCAGCACCAGAGGTGCTCAAATGTGCAATCACCCAGCTCAGGCTCCGTGGTGCACTTTGGGGGAAAGGGAGGAAAGCTCATATAAACAGAGGAACAAAGCACACGGAGAGAAGTGACAGACTGGGGAAGACACATCACAGGTTTTCTGGGAGACAAGTCCTGCCTCATCAGTCCATCTGAGTCCCCTAAATTGTGGGTAAGGGCTGCACTGCTTGACACGATGGACTTCTCTTTCTAATGAGCCAGTTACAACCATACAAGGTGCCATCAAGTAAAGGAAGAATTTCTTTGACTTAAAAATGGTTAAAAATGGAAGCAGTAATAAGAGGTCAGCTCTCCCAGTGGAGGTGAGACCCGACAGGCATCTCTGCAGCTCGGCTTTTGGTAAATGACTATGAAAAGGCAATTAGCATAGGGACAAATTGAATGATTCAAGAGAGTTCAAAGCTTCGAGTCAACTGGGAGAAAACCACAAGTCACTCAGGACACAGTGGCTGGACAAGAACGTGGCAGATGGATTTCAGTGTTGAAAAATGGAGATGAGAAAAGCTTGCTGTGCTCTACCTGCACATTACAGCTCCACAGTAACCATCACTGTCAGGGGTGTATTAAGGAGTTCTGTGGCTAAGGTCACAAATAAATGTCACATCATTACCAAGGAGCAATCAGGAAGGTTTAGCACCTGATAGGAACTGTTAGGAAACATGGAGAGGATAAAACAAATTATTTCTGTCATGCTGCCTTATGATTGCTGAGTCTGCCCAGCTGCACGGTTGTGGCACTGTGGCCTTCCTCATCATCACCATAAATAGGGATTTAGAGAGGTACACACAGGGCACAAGGAACACCTCTCCTGGACACAGAGAGGAGCAGAAATGGGAAGGGCTTTTGTCTAAACTCACAGCAACTCCCACAGTGGAAAACAGGCTATAGAGGGAATATGCTCATGACGGTCCACAAAATCAGGAGGAACCCACAGAAAATAAAGAGTAGCTGCTGTTCAGGATTACTCACAGCACTAGAATTAATGGATACTAAATAAATTATCATATAGTAGGTTTACACAAACAAAGGGAAGGGCTTTTTTCCCCTCCCCATAAGTAATTGCATTGTGGAACTCATCGCCCCAGGATGTTGTGGATGCCAAACACATCAAGAGAGTCAAAAGTCAATTAAACAAATTCATGGACAGGTCCATCAGTGGCTATTAAACACGATGATGGCGATGCAGCCTCTGGCTGACAAGTCCCTGAACCCCATGAAACTTTATCACAGGAGGATTTACTTTGTGCTTGCCCTGTTTGTTCCCCTCAACATCCACAGCCAACCATGGACCCAGGTACTGGGTTGTTCCAGGTTATTCCAAGCTGGGGCCAGCTCACAGAGTTGAAGTGAGCATTTTCAGGTCTCAGCACATGCCAGCTCTGGTCTAGAGTTCTAGACTTCCTCTTTTGTCCCTGTCCTGAAGTGACATTAATCTTTTGAACACAGGGTGGATCGCCAGCATCTTAAGCTAAAATTTTGAGCTTTAAACCTCAGGAGATTCCAAGGACATGAAATCCAAAATCACACCCAGATGTCGGCCCTTTGTTTGGATGTCATGATTTATACTATGAGTGACACTTCCTCTTCTGTCTCCCTAACAATGACAAAACAAAGAGCCATAAACAAAACCTGACTCCAGATGTTCTTTTGCCCTCATTAGCGACCAGCTTGGCTAATAGTGTTTCATCAGCCCTTTGTTTCAGGGTGGCAAGCCAACATCAGCAACTCGAGGACACTTTGATGGGCTCCCCCCCCCACTCGGGATGCGACGAATTCCCAGGACACTCCTGCCCAACACTCACTACAATAACAAGCACGGGGCTGAATTACTGCCCTCGACAATGTTTGGTACGTGGAAAAACTTGTGCTTCCTAATTACCACGGTTGCTCCATAAAAATCCCCCTCGGGCGGCCGCGTGCAATCCTGGTGAGCCGCAGCCCTGCCCCTGGGCAGCAGCCCAGCTGGAGACAGCCTTTCCTCTTTGAAGAGCCTCCCCAGCACCCGAGGTGTCCCACCCACTCGCCAAATCTATTCCTAGACATATCAGCCCTATTTGTTTTCCACACTGACTCTTACACCGGTGCAAAGGGTGAGGATCAGTCAGGCCCGACACATAAGTAGGCTGCAAAACAAAGGCTCTTCCTTTGAAGCCTACTATCCATTATTTTTTTTGATAAGAGGTGCAGCAGATTTATTTCTCTGGTTTGAGCACTCCTAAGCCTCTTTACTAAGCCTGGCAGCGAGAACCTCAAAGCAGATGCCAAACTCTGCAATCTTTTTATGTGTGGTAGAAATAATCCCTTTGCCTGGTGCCTGGGAGAGCTGAACCCTGACATGCACAGGAGCTGCTGATGGACCAGCACTTGGGAGCCAAAGCAGAGCCAGCAATGATCTCTTCTCCCCACAAAGCCCCTTCTCTCTGTAGCCAACCAAGAAGCACACAATTTCCCTTTTTCTGAGCTCCAGCCTCATCCTTGCCCCAAGGCCGGGAAGAAATACTCAGATCTGACCCCAAAGCCCATCACATCCCCCTGTGCCAGTTCCTCTAACAAAGGATCCTTTTCTCCTACTCCCCCTGCAGTTTCACTTCTACCTTTAGATGCTTTGTGAGTTGAAGAAGCTCAAAGAAGCTCATGTAACAGGGCAAACCAGCTCCCAAAGCCAGCCCTGCTCCCAGATTAACACAGGCCAAGCTAACAAGGTCCTTTGGCTGGCTGGCTGCCTTGGGCTGAGGAACTACATGAGTCACCAAATCCCAGTGCCAAATCCCCAGTACCAGGGTAATTGCAGACATTTTGAACCAGATTAAGCTGCAAGGGCAGAGGGAAGCCAATCATAAAAGGAATAAATCAAGGGGAAACACTTGGAACTTCACTTTTGGCAGGGAGGGGCTGATCAACTTTTACTCTGGAGGAACAGGGAGTGAGAGAGGGAAGATTCACTTTCACTTGGCTCCCAGGATGTCCAAGGACTTTCACATCCCTGCACAGAGAACAGCTGCTGTATGTCTTTACATCTCACAATGATAGATTCCTCATTTAAAAATAAATCAGAGCAGCCTAGGATAGATGCCAGCACATTTCCCCCAGTTTTCCCACATCCTACATTTTAAAGGCAGCTGATGAGCTCCATCCTTGCTGATCCCTCATCCTTCCTTTAATAACTCCCCATGTTCCCATTAAAACCAGTGCATTGCCCTCCTCACCTTTAAATTTCCCCAGAGCTGTAGTTCCCTACTTTGGCTGCTCTTGCTCAGTTTTGTATCATGTGGTGTTACTGCTTCAACAGCACCAGCACACTCTGAAGTTCTTTTCTTTTTGTAACTTTTCTCCACAGGCAGCACCACTGAACCCTTTGTGTGAAAAAAAAAAACCCAGAAACAAATACCTCTACTGGGCTAATCCATCTCCAAAATTACTACCTCATCAATCACTTGTGAGAATGTTTTAGAAGTTAAAATCGATAGCTCAGGCACAGCTGGAACCAACACTTACTCTCCACATATAGATCTTGACCTTCAGGTTGATATTTTTCCCCCCAAAACTTATAAAAGGGACCCAAGTTCGCAAACAAGGTGCCCAAGCACATCACGTTGAGCAACACAGAGGCTATCAAACCTGGGATCTCATTACACCCTCCGCCTCCCACTCCGGGTTGTGTTCCCTTGTTACATCTTGTTTCAAATTAGGCTGAGAGCTCCTCACGCCAGCGGCAGTGGCTCCCTGTGGCACCACTGCACCAAAGAGGATTAATAAGCTAAGACTAAAGACAGCTCTCAAAAGCACAAAAAACTCACAAGAAACAAAGGGATGTGGGAAAGTCTTGCCCCTGCCCTGGATAAAGAACTCTCAAGATGCTTGAATAACTTCAGGACATCCATGAACTTGGCTTCTCTGTCATGAGTTTCATTTTTCACTTTTTAACCCCAGAACTCCTCAAATTAAGTGAACCTAAATGAAAAGATGCTTTGCATGGTCTAAGATTTTTTTTTAAAATGTTTCATCAGCATAGCTCAAAGATTTAAGTAGTCCATTCAAACTGGGTCATTTGTGTCGTAGACAACTCAGCAAGCAGGGGATAAGGATTTCAGTGGCAGGAAAACAAGAAGCTTGTCCTTTGTCAGGAGGCTGCTCTGTCCTAGCCCGGGATCTCACACTCCCCAAAGCATGGTTTTATCACTGTCTTCCTTCTGGTTTAGGACTTACCTTGGGAATTAAGCCATCCCCACCACAATAAGATCTGGCTGGGGAGGTGCTGCCTGCTCAGCTTCCCACCAGACTGCACCCACTAGAGCCCCTGGTGCTGCCCTTCCATCAGGGCACATAAAGACGTGTTATTTGGGTATCTGGCCATCAATTCCCAGGGGCTTTACACCAGCTGAACCACTTTTCCCATAGCCTGAAGGGGCTGATCTGGAGCAGTGTCTGTTTTTTATCAGCTGGAATACAGAAAAAGGAGAGATTTGCCACCAAACAAGCCAGTAGTTAAGGTAAGGTGCCCTTTTCTCTACCTGGAGCTGAAGCTGGGATCCAGTTCACTGTCCCCATTATCTTTTCACACTCATCTGCTGAGCTCCATGATAACAGCTCAAGGTCTGGGAGAGCTCAATGTGCTGCCGTTTTGCCCAGCTGCAGCTCAGAGTTTCATCCCTCTTCATTCATCACGGTTTCTGAAACAGGAAGCTTTCAGTGTGAGAGGAATTCCCAGGCCCAAAAAGTGTAATTCTAACAGTTCAGCTTCACAACAGCAGATCAGGTGTCACTGCTTCCCTGGAGGCCTTAAATCCTTCCTCCCCCTGCCCAGCCTCGCTAAGAGCATCACCTCTGAGGGTTCACTTCTGCCGGGATTAGCACATCATCCCTGCATTTTGCTTCCACAGGAACTTCCAACACCAAAAATAATGCCCAGGTAGTGGTTCTGGTGATTTTCTCTGAGGATAGTGGGCCTGCCTTAATGGCAGCTTCTCCTTGGCCAGCACTGCTGTCCCTGGCACCGTGGAGCTCCTGAGGAGGTGGGTCTGGGGGCTGCACAGGGAACTCAGTGCCCACACAAACGAGCACACTTACTCACAGAAGAGAAGAGCTCTAGAAAGCAGAGCTGTCGTTCCATGGGAAATCCTCATTTTCAAACAAGATTAGTTTTGCCTTTAATCATCCTTCATCCAGCCAATGCTCAGGACAAGAGGACTTGCAGGCAAAATTCAACCTCCCTGTCTTACCCTTTGCTCGTGGCTGTTGTTACAAAAACACACAAACGAGACCATCATATTTGCATGCCATTTAACTTGGCAAGACAGTTTCTCTGCTGGAAGGAAAGCTTCCTCAGGCTGGGTGGTGTAGGGCTGTCCAGGAACAAAACCCTTTTCTACAGAAAAGGAGGAAGAAGTTAGTTATCTCCTGCCTTGTCCCAGAGCTTTGGAGTGAAGGCACTTATGGCAACAGCAAACAAGTGCTCAGCAGCACTTCAGTGATGTGGTTTAAGCAGAAAAATAAAAAGTCCCTTTCTTGAGCATGGAGCTAAACAGGCCCCAGGCAGTAATGGGTACATGATGAATAATAAAGCCAGCTGAGGCAAGATGCATGAGTCAACCCAGATGAAGAGTTCCTCTTGGTTCCTCCCTCCCCCCTGCCTTCGGCTGTTCCTTGGAAAACCCATATGCATTATGAGGGTGTCCACAAAACAAACATTTGGCTGCTTTCTTCAAGAAACCTTGGAGAGCCCAAAACTGGCTGTGTGGGCTGAGTACTCAGCAGGGTACAGTAACCAAAGCAAAGAGAAACCTCCTCAGGGGCTGTTAGAGCATTTGGGGTGGGGGAAATGGAGCAGAAATCTTAGTAGAAAAGCTATTTACATCTGTTTGACCCTTGTAAAACAGGTCCCCAGGCTCTTCCCCACTTGAAGGCATTTGGATGACAAGGCTGCAGCAGCAGTTTGATCCTTCCCAGGGGAAAGGAATGGGGCAGGACCCCCACGGGTAACCACCAAGCACACACATGCCACAGGCAGAGCAGTCCCACCTGCTCTGCCAGGCAGGAAGGGACAGCAGGAGGCTCCCTGGAAGGACCAAGTGCTGCCTCTTGCCTTGGAGTCCCAGGAGGAGGCAATGAAAGTGAAAGACACCTGCACCCTCCTCCAGACTCCACCTTGCCCCCCCAGCCAGCTCCTCCCTAGGAGGCTGTTCATCCCTTCCCACTCAAATCCTTTCATCTCCCTGCCAAAGCCCAGGCTGCTCCAGGAGGGTCTGGCTGCCCACAGGTTTTGCAGGGCTGCAGCTCAGCTCTGGGTGCCACGGGGCTCTGGGGCTGCTCTTCCCTTGCTTTGTTCCAAATGCCCTTTGGGGATTTACAAGTTCGCCCATCCCAGCAGCACGTGCTGGCCCCAAACCTTGGGAAAGCCAATCCCATGAGGTACAGAGAAAGGGGATCCCTCACAGCAAGAATCTTTGCTGAAGCTCATGTAGATGCACACAAATGACCAACCCATACCAGGCACGGCTCCTGCTGCTGGTCTGGAGCCAGGCTCACCCACAGCTCGCTGCTCACTCTGCCTCCACATTTGCTGCCACCGCAACCTTCCTCACCCCAAGGCCAGCACCACCTCCACTTCTCCCTGAATCATGAGTGGCACCACGCCAGGAGGAGTGTGGAGGTGGTCTGCTTGCTAGGGACCATGAACAGCAGAGAAATGGGATGACAGAGGCCTGACTTGCACAATTGTACTCCCAGCAGCTTTGTGCCACGGGAGGTAGACCACAGGGTCCATGAGAGGTGGCAGGTAAATGCCAACTGCACAATATCTGTCCTTCCAGAAAGGAAGTTTCAAGTCTAGTCTCACTCAGGACAGCGCTGGGTGTTACAGCCAGCTCTGCTGCTGGGTCCTGTCACTGCTCATACTGCAGGATAAAGCCTTGCTCTGTCCACTACTCCAGGGAAAGTGGGGTTTGACTCCTTCTTCCACTGCGGATGCCCTGCAGTGCATGGACAATGCAGAGGGCTTGTCTTGAGGGCTGACACACAAACCCCAGGAGTGCTCTGCCCCAAACCCAGAGCATTGACCACCCCATGGAAGCTCCCTCTTCCCTGGGCCATCCCATTGCAACTGGGAATCCTCACCAGGCTCATCCCCCTATCAGGCACCACGAGCAGCCAAGTGAGCATGGCCTCCTCCTCCTCCAGCCTGTTGAGCAAGCAGCAGTGGGTGGACACACACCCAGGCTAAACACAGCCCCAGCACAGCCACCCCCACCCGCCGTGGCTGGGGCCCAGGTCACCAAACACATTCTTGCTTTGGGCGCGCTGGTTCCCATGCTCCTCCCCGGGAGAAGCCCGTCTTGCTCAACCCCGCTCCACTCTGGTTTCCCCAGTGCTGAACCCGGAACCAGATTTCACTCATCACAAAACGTGCCAGCCCTTCTTGCCACACTGCTCTGTCCCAGGGCCTGGCAGGATGCGTGGCTGGTCCATACCCCACCACTCCATGGCCCTGTGAGCAGGGCTGCAGGCTGGCCCAGGGCTCATGGGGAGGGAAAGGCCTCTGTTGCAATTGCCATTGTCCCTAAACCCTGTTTTTGACCAGATCAGCCTGAGAGATGCTTGAGACCTGAAGGACAGGGATTTTAAGGCTTTCAATGCCTCCTCAGCGCAACCTTTACCTCCATATGACACATCAGAGATTTTGCAATCCAGGTTAGCACCGATCTGCCCTATTTCAACTTCAAAGCACTTCACAAGCATTAACCAATTAATCCTCTCACTGCCCTCCAAAGGAGGTGAGCATCTTTATCTGTTTCCCCATCAATGAGAAGGAGAGAGCTAAGTGCCTCTCCCAAAGCTGTCTGCACCTGAATTCCAGCCCCAGGCTGGGGCCATCAGAGGAATGGACAGGTGCACCTCGGACAGAGGAAAGGCTGCAGGAATCACAGCACCTAAATCAAGCGACTTTGGTTTTCTCCATGCCCCATATGATTCAGCTTTTGGAGCATTTTCTGTTCATCACGAGTCAACGACATGGAAGAAAAATTATCTGAGACAAGGCAGACAGAGGAGGCCACTGACACAGCAACCAAGACCAGCTGGAGAGCCAGGGACACACACACAGTAAGTGTTTTTAATAAGCCAGGAAAAGTCCAACATCTTGTGATAAAAAACAGAGCTCAGCATGGACAGTTCCAGAGTGAGGGGACAAACTTTGATGTGACCACAGGTAGAGAGACAGCCAAAACACGGCATGAGCTGCTGGCAGTGCTTAACTTCTGCTAAAAACTGGGACAGAACATCCCAGCTCATTCTGCACTTTAAATCACACTTATTTCCTCCAGCTCAGGCAAAACTTGGTTTAGGGAACCCTACAAACCTCTGAGGCATTGGAACAGACAGAGGGCTGGAAAGGGAGCTGGCCTTCAACTGGGAGACTGCAGGAAGTCAGCCGATGTCACACTGACAATAAGAGGGAATGGAACTCATTGCCTAAAACATCCCTTCTCAAAAACCTTTCCTTAACCAGAATAAAGCAAATCCAAATAAGAGCATGGTGGCAGCTCACTCAGGATGGGACACGTGTTACTGGGAGTGATGCTCCCCTCAGCCATCCTCTACATCAGCCAGGATTCACTCAAACACTGCCAGCAAAGAGCACAGAACCCACATTCACCAGGTCCATTGTGTCCCTCTGAGGTGCAACCAGCGAAAAAGAGTGTTTTATCTTCTGAAATGACTATTTAGTTGTTGAAGACATGAACCCATGAGCAGTCCTCCCTTCCCCAGCATCCAGGAGTGCTCAGGAGAGGGGAAGGAAACACCCTGATCCCAATAGCCCTGAGCCAGGAGAGGCTGTGCAGAGGGAGAATGGGCTGCACACATGCACAGGGGTTGAAGGCCAGAGCCCACCATCAGTGATGGCTGCATTTATTAAAACCTTTTCAGGAATGTGGCTGCTGGCTGGGGAGAAGAGATCACTTGAGCCCCAGGAGTGCTCCTGCTCTTCCCCCGGCACAGTGGGATGGGCCAGGCAGGGCTGGGATGCTGCTCCCAGCTCCCTTTCACTTCAGCAGCAATTTCTGTCCCCAGGGTTCCTCAGAGCACGTCAGTGAAAGTCTCTCTGCTTTTGCAACACCGCTGACCCAGGGTGGGACTCCTGCTCCTCTGCTGCCCCCGTGGCAGGGAAAACCCACAACCGCAGGGCTCACAGGGAAGCACTGGTTCATTTTTCTCATCATTTCCAACGGCTGTGGCTCAGCCCTGACTGCTGACAATTACTCATTACCACTCACCCCGAGGTTCCAAACCCTGTGAAGATGTAGGAATCCCAAAGCCTTTTTGGATGGAGAGGGGCAACCTTTAAACAAAGCTCTGCAACGCCAGATCAATACTGGAAAGAGCTGAAATCAGTCCAGCGTCTCGCTTAAGTGGCAGGAGAATTTCAGGCAGATGAAATGCAATTCTCTAACTGCAGTTATTAGAGGCAGCGGGGGTAGAAGCCTTGCTGGATCTGGAATAGAAGTACCATCCCGAGGGAAGGCTTTTCTTAGCATCAAGAATCACTGTATGTACTGTTTTAAACAGGTATTCAGAGCATGCCTTGAATTTATTGCTAAGCACAGACCTCGAGTCTCAGTAGCACCTTAAAAAGGGAGATTTGCCCACCTCCACTGAGGGTGTCACATCTGTGCCTCCAGCATGGGCTGCAAGCCGGGCCCCAGGGAGGGGAAGCAGAGCTGTGGCTGCCCCAGTGCTGCTCCCACAGGAGCGCCCCAAGGAGCGGGGACAGCGCAGGGCTGGCTCACAGCGGACAGTGCCACCTGCTGTCACCTGGGCCCCGTCCCATCCCTCCCACCGGGGTACCCAGGCGACCTCCCAGCTCGTCAGTCACAGCACCCCATGCACACCAGATCCCAAAGCGCAGCTGTTTCTCTATGTAATATTCCTGTTTTCTCATCAGGCCCTTGCCTCTCTCCATGTGGGTGTGTGGGACAGACACCGAGGTGCTGGATGATCCACTGTTTGTCCACGACCTTCAACATACCATGGGATTTGACACCCCGTGCTGATATTGTTCACCAAGGAAAGAAGGAAAAGGCAGACACCAGCTCTGGGATATGACAAGAAGCAGTTCCTGAGTGTGCTTTGTCTTCCTCCTCAGCTGAAAACCCTGGTTTTGTGTATCTTCCTTGAGCATTGGCATCATCTGTTCTGCTCCTGAACTTCTCACCACCTTTTTAGGGCATGACAAGGAGCCTGAGCTGCTTAGAAACACCCTGAAACTGAGCAGGGAGACCACCCCACCCTGTTCAAACACCATGATTAGCTGTGCATTTGGATACTGCAAGTGCATGATGTGCCCACAAATCCAAAACACCTTCAATAACACTTGTGGGGTTTACCTTGACCCCACAAGGATGCAACACCCTCACAAATCTCCTATGAGCTCCTCCAGGCAGCCTTTGCGGCTTGGCTCAGACCAGAATCAAAATTTGAAGCAAAGCCACCAAGCTCAGCAGGACTTTGGGCCCTCAGGGATTCAGCAGACCCTTAATATGCACCATAAGGAGCTTCTTAACAAATGGGTGGATTCTCCATCATGTTCCCAAACTTATAAACATTTATCTTGCTCTTATTTTTTGATAAAATTCGTTGGAAGATGAAATCCCCCTCCCCAAGGAATCTAGTTGCCAAGCCCAAATTTGCTTTTCCATTAACTGGCCACCAAGATCTTGACCAACAGTATATTAACCTTCGTCATAATTGAGAAGTGAAAGACCCAAGGACTCACTAGGACAGATACTTAAACCAGTTTACAAAACAAAGTTCAAGTTAGAGAGAAAAGCCACTCAAATAAGAGGGAATGGAACTTACTGCCTAAAACATCCCTTCTCAGAAACCTTTCCTTAACCAGAATACAACAAATCCAAATAAGAGTGAAGTGTTTCTCAAGAGCCCACTCTGGTTCTCCTGCTGGGGGAGTTGTTGGTGAGCACAGAAACCCCTGCAAGAGCCAGCACAGCAGGGCTGCCCAAAAAGCTGACACACAACAAACTCCTCTCTGCCCAGGGGCAGAGGCAGAGACAGCTCTGACATGAAACTTTGTGCCTTTGAGCCACCTGAGAAAGGTCCACCCTGGACAGGAGCCATCTAGAAAAAAATCAACTTTGTTGGCACATTCCACCCCCCCAACCACTTGGTTTTGAAACCAAATAAATTATTACAAATCACACTCCAGATTTCAAATGAAGCCCTACAAAAGCAGGCCAATCCCTGAGAGTATACTTAGTCCCCTACTACCCCAAGTCTCATTATTACCTGAAAATCAACTTAATTTAAGATCTCACATTCAGCCTGCACATGCCTCACAACCAATTATGCCAGGATCCGCTTCCTCCTGGTGCAGCACCCAAGGCACTTCCCAAAGGAATCCCATTGCTAGCTCTCCAAACCATCCAGACTCCCCCTAAAAGTGTAGGGGACAAATATTTGTGGTATCAGGAGGGGTCATATGCCTTAGGTCAGCTGAGCTTGTTTCCCAGTCTCCTTGTGTTCAATTTCCCTCCTTCAGTCAGAGTGCTAAAGTGGCACAGGAGAACCAAATTCAATTAACAGGATTAATAGCAATTAAGCTCCTGTTGGAGTCGGGGTTGTGCTCTTTAGTCCTGGAAAGAAACTAGATGTCTCTGCAACAAGATAAGCAGCAGGTGATGCCAGAAGCTTTTTATTTCCAAGAAGAAAAATTGGTTGTCTTCCTGAAAGTCCTCTCCTCCTCCTCCTCCCCACCTCCTCTGATCAGAATTTGGCCTGGATGGAGCCAATTCCTTTCCAGCCTGCTCTTGCTCAGCCCCACTCTCTGCACCTGGAAGAGCTCAGCTTTCCCTGAACACCAGTTGTAGGGTCTGAACAAACCACCCTGAAGTCACTCTCTTTTTCCATGCCTGTATTAAAAAAAAAAAAAAAACCAACCCAGTTTCACAGCGTGTGTGGGAAAGAGTAGAGCACTTGGATGTGATGCTGAAGTTCCCTTTGGTTTTCCTTCTCTGTAGGATTTGCTCCTGACAGCCTGACCCTGCTGTGCAAAGAGGTTCTGCCAAGAGGATCAGTCCCAGTTACAGCACACTGGGACATTCCCACTCCCTGGCAGAGTCCTGACCCTTCCCACAGCAGGGCCCATCCTTGAAGACAGGAAGGCACTGTCACTCTGGCAATTTATCCTCCGGTCTCACTCTGTTATCACAGCACCTCACAGAAGTTATTTTAGCTACAGAGCAGCTTTCTGGCTTCCTGTGTAGTTCCTTAGTGTTCTTCTTAATTGAGGGCTTTTAACAGCCTTTAGCAGCTGTTCTTCTTCCGGAGGTTGGGGGGGGCACCAAATCTTTTATTCAAATTTCTTCTCTAAGAAGTGGAAACGTGACCCACATCCTAAGATGATGTCCCTCAAGTGACAAGCCTTCCCCACTCTGTCACAGGCTCCTTTCAGCCCCTGCTCCCACGATTTGCTGAACTCACCAGTCCATACATCATCCCCGAGCAGGAACCAGGGATCTCTGGCTGAATATTTCCTACAGAACCAGGAAAGGGGCTCTACATGGCTTGGTGGGAGCTGGAGCCTCCCAATTCCAATGCTGGTGTCCTCAGTGCCCTGTCCCTGCTGTGCCACCTGTGAGTGAAATATTGGACAAAATGGGATGGGTTCACCAGGGGCTCCTGTCCATGGAGGGGCAGAGCAGCAGCAGTGGGGGCTCTGGGCTCTTCCCAATAGGATGCTGTGTGCAGCAGCCACCAAGCAAAATGGAAAACGGGACAGGGTGTGATTGTGGGACACACTGAGGTTGATGCCTGCAGTTCCTCTGCAGCCAGGGTGGGATCTGCATGGCAAAAAGCTGCCTGAGCCCTCAGATGAGAGCTAGGATTTACTTTTGTCAGAGCCTTGAGTGTTTTGAAGTCCGGAGAATGGCAAGAAGCAACAAGCTCCACCAGTGCCCCCAGGAAATTGCAACAGAGTCACCAGTCAGAAGCATTCAAAGATCACAAACCAGACCCAGATGATGGTGAATCACAGCTTAGAAACCACAAACGGTTCTTAAGCCTCTCCGAAATAATGTCATTTACCAACAGGCTCCTTTGGGGTGGTTCGCATTTTCCAGCCGCCTTCTGAACCCGAGAGAGAGAATGGGCCAAAGCAGGAGCAGAGCTCCTCGTGCAGTCCCAGCTGCTGGGAACTGGGGTGGTATCAGGGAGATGCTGTGACACCTGGCACAAGGTTACCCATGTTGGTGGTGCTGGGGCTGTGGGAAGGGCTCTGTGGGAGACCCTGGTGTCAGCGAGGGCGGGCGAGGGGTGACCCCTTGACGGGCTGAGCCCGGGTGTGAGGGAGAGCAGGGAGCCTCTCACCTGGTTCCCAGCTCCCTCCAAGGCTTGTCTGGCCTCACCTGCCCCAAACTCACCTTTGGAAGTCTGAGGGATGTCAGACCACAATTTTGTTTGAAAATGCCTCCCTGTGCATTTCATCAGGGAACGCACAGAGGTGGTGTTAAGTGCACTTAATGTGGCAAAGCACCGCAGGCTCCTTGGTCCACGTGTGTGGGCAATCCTGAAGCTCCAGACAGAGCAAGACCGACATCCCAATAATGCACAGGCAGTAAAGCTCTTACGTGTCATCAATGTTTTAATGCCCCATTTAAATATTAATATAATGGAACAGCATAAAAGCAATATCCCTGAAAGCACAGGGTCATTTAGTCCCTTGCCCTGTTCTCAGGAAGAATCCAGAGATCTCCTCCAAGTGTTTTACTTCCCCAGTCCAGTGCTGACTTTCTCAGTCTCATAACATTAGTTCTAGTAATAATAATACATCATCATAATGCAAAGCTGGCCATCATGATAATTATTTATGACTTATGCTTCTGGCCGTAACTGAATGTTTCTGTAGAGGTTTTAATTATCATTTATGCATCTTTGTTCCACGTCCATAAAAATCCCAGGGCTCCGTATGGCTGAAAGCTGAATTTATAGAATCCTGGGAATGGCAGAGCCTGGATCCAGTGAGAAAGGCTGCTCCTAACCACCAAAATGCCAGATCCAGTAAAAGGACATGAATGTCAGCAGGGCACAAAGTGCAAAAATGGGTCCCAGAAGGTGGAACTGCAGTCCCTGGAGTAAAAGGGACTCGTGCCAGCTGCATTTGTGCCTGATCCATGTCGGCACCTTGATGGGGATGACCGGGGAGAGGTCTCTGGGTCTGAACCCCAGCTGGCCAAGAGGCTGACACAGTGAGGGGGACAGCACACAGAGAGGAATTTGGGCTCAGGGACAAGGGCACTCGTGCCCCCTCCCTCCCTTGCTCCACAGGGAGCTGCACTTGGGGCTGTCCAGCCCCTTGCCAGGAGTCTGGGTGTTATCCTGGAGGATCCTCGGGGAGAGGAGGACCTGGCCACCAGCAGCCCTGTGGTTCATCCTGAGCAGAGCAACAGCAAAGCACAAAGCCCAGGGATGTCTCAGCTAAACAGGCAGATGCAGCATCATCAGCTGCCTCCAGCACACCCCTCGCCATCTGCTCCTGGCAAACACCTCAGCACTGGAAGAGAGCTGCCCCAAGTGCAGGCACTGCGAGGCTGCCTTGAGCTTGGAAGCAGGCTGGATTCCTTCTTCCAAAATACACAGAGGGAAAAATACAAGATGCAACATCCCCGAGTATTTCCTACAGAAACCACGGCATAACATGAGAACCTTGGCTGTTTTTATAGCTGGAAAACCAAGTTTCTTGGTAAGTGAGGCTTGAAACTGTGAGCCAGGGGCTTTCAGAAGCTCAGAAAATGGGGAGGAATGAAGAAAAGAGGATCTTGGCAGGGATGAATAAGGATAAGAAGGAAAAGCATACTGCAGGCAGCAGCCATGGGCTTTGGCAGCCACTTCCTCTTGTAGAAGGAAAAAAACCCAGTTTAAAAGCTGCTTGGGGAAAAGGAGGTTCAGCAGTGGATTTTTTTCATATCTGTTACCAGAGCAAAAGGACTGCTCCTCATGTCCCTGATGGGCTGAAGACAGTGCCTTCGCTGCAAAGCACCTCGCTCTCACAACCAGGCTGGAAACGGTACAAGGCATCAAAAATAATGTCGCATTTATTAGGGAAGCAATTCAAGTGCAAAACTCACCGAGGGGATATAGGGAGCTGACTACATGCAGAAATCAAAGGGAACCCTTGACGGAAAAGAAATGTTTAGCCACTATGTTCAAAGGCTCCCTAAATCAAAGACAAACTCCTTCTTTAATCAAGGCCATTGACCGAGGCTGAAAGCACAGAGAACCGCCAACAATTCCCACAGCGTTGCTTTTCACGGCAGGGCTGCAGGTGCTGATGCTCTTATAGCGAGTGCTCTTCCCCCAGCATCCTGTATCTGTGTCCTGGGAGCAGCTCCTGGCACTCAAACACAGCAGTTTTGTGGGCACAATAAACCTCAGCCATCAACCATCCAAACCATCCCAGTTTTAGCCCCTTTTTTAGCTGCAGGAAACTCTCAGTCCGTTCCTCTGAGCTTGAGGAGTCATTAGGAGAAGGAGCAAGTGTTAATTGGGCTGTATCTAATCTCAGCCCGACCCCGGGGTCAATAGCTGTTGGCTAAAGTTTATCAGCGGTGTTTGGCCATCATTTATCAGCTTTGGGGAGATTGGGCTGGGACAGGTGTGAAAACACGCTGACGCACGGATGGGGTCAGGGAGTATCGATTTCCCCAGCCCGAGAGCGGATACCAGCGATTAACCAGCGCGCGTTTGTTGTGGTTAAAGCAACGCGAGGTGCTGGTAGGGAAAGAGCTGGCCAAGAGTGAAGTGCACATTTATGAATGGACTCGTGAAATAACATGGACCTCACGGCGCCTCGTGGCAGCACAGCTCTGGGGAAAAACCATCTCTGGGAACAGGCTCAGTGTTTCCCATCTCTGCTGAGCTGTAGAGTCCAGCAGTGTTATCCCCAGCTCTGTCTCGTGTCTGCTGCTTGCCTTCCCTTTCCTCCCGAAATCTCTTTCCTATCAGTCCGTGAAAAAGCCCACTGCTCATTTTAAAATCTCTCTGTAGATCACAGGAAGAAGAAATGCTGTCAGAAATTAAAGCCTTATTTCATAATTTGCATTAGTTTTCTCTTCCTATCCTCACCTTTCTAGTGTTTTTAATAGGCATTTTTTTCCTATGGAGCTAAGCAGGCTGAAAGCTCTCCACTGGAAAAACCTCATCTCCTCTGTTTGTCCAAAATGGCACAGTGAGCTGGACCAAAGAGCTTCAGCATCCTCTAGCCATATGTTTCATTGAAATCAGAAGTACAATACTTTTTTCCCCTATTTCTGGGCCAGCTCTGGGTGCAAATCATGTATCAATAGCCATTAGTCCTGCCAATGGAACTCACAGGAGTAGCTAGGAATGCCAAATATTTCTGGGGTTGTGATGAAAGTTATTTGCAGTATATTTGGTCTTGTTGATCAACTGGCTTACAAAATGATGGAAAATATTTGACAAAAACTTCGATAAAATGTTTTCCAGAAATCAGGCAAAAGTGTGAAAATATCCTGTATTTCAGACCTCCACTAAAAAAATCTCCTAGTCCTGGAGACAGTGGGTTAGCCAAGGACCATGGGAGGGGCTGTTACTTGTCTGCTGGTTTCTGACAGCTGTTGTGGAAAATATCAGTTCATTGAGTTGTTTTATGAAGCTCTGCAAATAAAAAGACTCCACAGCCTTTTTTTGGTCCAGCAGCAGTGTTTGTCCACCCTCGTGGTGAATGTTTTTTTCCCACTGTCCCATTGGGATAACCCTTCCTGCAGCCTCTCTCTGCCATCTCCCACCCTTTTGCTGTTCGGGTCTGGGAGGGCTTTGGCTCTGTCTTCTCCCCATGTCCTGCCAATCCTTGACCTCCTCACACCAGCTCTGGAGCCAGGACGATGCACCCAGAGCTCACCTGGACTTTCTAAAGAGCCAATTTCAGGTATCATCACTTGAAACTCACCTGAGGGAAAGGGCAACAGTCAGAGAATCACAGAACGGTTTGAGTTGGAAGGGGCCCTAAAGATCATCCAGTCCACCCCCCTGCCATGGGCAGGGACACTTTACCCTATCCCAGGCTGCTCCAAAGCCTGTCCAGCCTGGCCTGGAACACTTCCAGAGATGGGGCAGCCACAGCTTCCCTGGGCAGTGGACAATAGCTGCAGGCAGACAAGGTCTTTTATGCAAACAGGACCAGGCACTAGAGATCCAGGATCCTTATCAAGAGTGGCTCATACCAGAGCCCTCAAGTTACCTCACACACACTTCAGAGTGAGATCCAGCCCTGGACAAGGGACAGGTGGTCCTTGGGAGCAGAGACAGAGCTGCCTGAGCTGAGCAGAAGGACAGATTAGACTGGATCATCCCCCCTGAGTCTGTGACCCCGAAATGACAGGGACCATATGCTTCCCATCTTGTTAAGCTCCATGGAAGAGGGAGTGGGCACAGGGTGCTGCTTCGAGTTGGAGAAAGGGGGAGTGATTTGCTGGAGGAGATTGAAATCTGTGTTTGCCCAATTATCAGCCGCAGTGCTTAATCACTGTGCCCTGGATCTCTCCGGCAGCCGCAGGGGCAGTCGGATGTGGAGGCGGGAGGCAGATAGGATTTAATAAAGCAATTTTATGAAGGAATACTTTGCTTTTGGCATTTTCTGTAGGAGTGGGAAAAATGATCTTTTTTTTTTTTTTCTTTGGTAATGCCAGGGAAAGCGAGAAAAGCAGAGCTCCATGGTTCAGCTCCTGAGGGATCGACTCTCTCTCCGTGTGCTCTCGCTGCCTCTACATCCCATGGAGATCCTGCAAGAGAGCCAAGGAGAGGGACATGAGAGAGTAGGGGAGAAAGGGGGGAAAGCCTGTCCAGGAGCTGACACCCCCTGCACTGACCCAGGGTCCCACCTGCAAGGGACAGAGCCCCAAGGTCACCAGAGCTGACCACAGTCCAGGGTTATTCCCAGCAGGCACGTGCCATCACCCAGTAAGTCATGGCAGAGGAGGGAAAGGTTTCCATGGACTGAGCCCGTGGGGTTTGGTGTCACTGAGAGGTGGGAGAGCAGAGGCAAACATGCCAGGAGCTGGGCTGGGAACTTCCACACCAGGCTGGGAACTCCACCCCAGCCAATGTCAGCCAGTAATCCGTACAAACACAGAGCCTGTCCCCAGCACGTTCATCCTCCTCGGGAAGCATTTGATTGGCATCCAGTCACGGTCTCTTCTGAGCAGCCCAACAAGCTATGATTTATGTGATGTCTTTGTCTTTAGACACTGCTGTCAGCAGTATCCATTCTCAGGCAAAGCTGCCGATGCCTGCAGATTTCCAAAGGTCTCTCTCATGGACACGCTGCCCTTGCTGAAGGATAACAAATATTAGTAAAAGTAGAAATGATGGTTTGGTAATGTTATCCTGTAGCTATGCCCAGCCCCCTCCCCAGAAACCAGAGGTCCCAAGTCCAAGATTTCCAGAACAGAAGAGAAAACAAATTGATATGCTGTCCTGGGCTCCAGAGATTCTCCTGCAGCTGGAGAAAATATGTGATGCTTTCTCAGCAGCTACTCACAGGATCCCTTTTCCTAAACTGTCAGAACGTTCAATATCTTCCATGCACCCACAGCAACAGAATAGCTTTCTCAGCACTAAATGGGAAAGAATCCAAGACAAAAATCACTACCAACCAAATTAGGGGTTGGGGAGGGGGGGTGTTTTTCTGCAGAAAAATCAGTGTTTGAGCAGTATTCCCTGGACAGAGGAGCAGCTGATGTCTGCACACTGCTCTCACCTTGCTGATGCAAAACGACTTGCTCTGTCTCACATACCTTTCAAAACCACCTTGGGTACCGTGGGCAAGGTCTTGGCTATGCCTGCAAGATCCAGGCCTGGCAGGTAACACAAATTTAGGCATTTTTAGCTTTTAAATCCAACACAAGCATCATTTTGGACCCAAAAGAGCTTTAAGCATCTCGGGAACTGATTTTGTGACACCTCTAGGTTTCACATTTGCATCAGCCTTTCTCCAAATTTCACTTATCCTACCCATTGCAGGGCAGCAGCAAAGTCCCCACGTGCCTTGCTGAGATGCTGAGCACTGAGGAGCCTCTGGTGCCTCTCCATGAATCCCAAGGGAGGTCCCCACAACCTTCACCAAGGGACCAAGCTCAGAGATGCCACCAGCACAGGGCCATGGTGCAGGTCTTGGTCACACAGTCATTCCTTGGTGAAAGGGGTTGGGACTGCACGAGGAGCTCTGCTCCTGCTTTGGCCCATTCTCTCTCTGGTTCAGGACAGGGCTGGAAAATGTGAACCACCCCAAATGAGCTTGTTGGGAAACGCCATTATTTGGAAGAGGCTTTAGAACCATTTGTGACTTCTAAGCTGTGATTCACCATCATCTGGGTCTGGTTTGTGATCTTTGAATGCTTTTGACTGGTGACTCTGTTGGTTTCCTGGGGGCATTTGTGGCTTTCTCTTTGTACATCAAGTCTCCACAAAAAAAAACAAATTCCAGCCCTGGTTACAACAAGTGATCCTCCAGCCTGTCATGGAGGCACCATCACAAGGAAATAGGTAATTTCCCAGATTTTTAATTCCCCTGCAATGTAATTTTTATCCCTTTGCAACACTTTACTATTGAAATTAATGTAACTTGAAAGCACTCAGGTTTGGCCAAAAGAAAACACAGAAATTCATCCTGCAGAAAGGGAATCACCTCCTCCTGGAGGCAGACCTGGCAGCTCAACTTGCCTCCTCACCCACTGCCCCTTCCTCTCGTGCCTTGTTCATCAATTCTCTCTCCAAGCGCTCCCAGCTCCCAGGAGGAGACACCATCAGCAACTGCAGAGATCTGGTGTCCTACACTGCGTGTGGCAGCCACCACCCAACAAGGCGGCCAAGGGGACACCATCCCGTGCCAGCACCTGCTTTGGGACCCGCCTGTCCCCTCCATTTCTCCACGACAGGCTCAGCAAGTCACACAGCATGGCTGGCAGAGCCACCTGACTCATTTCTCTCTACTCCTCCAGCTGATGTTTTTGGAGGAACACGCTGCTCTGACAAGGTGACACATCCTGAGAAAGCCCACACTGCCGAGGACGGCACCAGGAGCACCCAGCGCAGTAGCAGTTTGCAGCTCTTTTTCATTCCTCCCCAGTCAAATGAACCCCAAGCATTTCTGCTTGATTTTCCTGGAGGATACTGAGTTGTTGTCAATCAGGAGAGAGGAGCCCTGAAATCCCCTGTTTTTCAAGGCATCTCATAAAGACACAGCTGTCAGTGGAGATGCTCGGAAAGGAAGAGCATTTGCAAACGGAGAAACTGCATTAAAACCCAAGTGTGCCTGCCGTTCAGCTGCAGCCTATGCTGGAATCTTCTTTTGGCACAGGCAGCTGCCCTTGAGTCTGTTGGTTTGGCTCAATTCGTTGTGGAATAATTAAGTTCAGTCCATTGCACTGCATAATCTGGAGTTTCTTCAACCTTCCTCAGTAGCAAAGTACTTAATCTCATCCAGCTCTGGGAGCGGTTGGGAACATGAAAATCAGGCAGTGCAAAGCTATCAGGAGCCTAAGCAGTAAGAGGATGAGGAGAGAAGTGTCCAGGAGGCAGGGGAAGGTCAGCAGCCTGCCTGTGCTTTGATGCCTCTGACTTCTGGAGGAAGAAGAGAACCATGGCATCACACACACTCGAAATGTCCCAGGAGCCAACACAGTTGCCACCTGCAGAGCATAAACAGTGAGGATTTACCCATCAAACTCAAGTCTGGAAATGTGCCTGGATGTTTCCAAGGAATCTGAGGGGAAAAATGTTGCTGTTCCTGGACAATCCAAACTATCACATTTCCTGGCTAAAGCAAGAATCTCTAAACTGAAAAATGTGTTTTACCAGGAGTGGGCACACCCCAAACATGGGCAATCAGTGAAACTCTTTTCAGCACTGCTCTATCTACATGTCTTAGGTTGAAGAGGAAAAAATAACTGGGGACAGTGTTGGACTGAAATGAACCTTTTTCAGCTATAAAAAATGATCATCCCTCCCTCCCTTGCTCCTCAGAGTGTGGTAACACCACATGAACCATTGTCCCAGGCGCACTAAAGGATTGTTGTCTGTGCTCAAAGGTCCACTAACACCCACCCCAGCTCCTGAGAGCTGTTGAGCAGGTCATACCCAAAGCCAGCTTTACTCTCTGAATTTACAAAATATCAGATGCCACTAGGAGCAGTTCTTTCTGCCCCATGTTGCAGGTCAGCCCAGGGAGAGCAGAGGGAAACCCTGTCAAGAGGGAGGAATCTCCCCATGACCACTGAGACAAAATCAAAAGAGATGTTTATGGCAGGGGAAAGCACCCTCCAGAGCCACGCTGGGAATGGGGTATCCTTTGGACAATGGAGCAGCTGCCAGTGGAGCTGAGATTTCTCCCTCTCAAACAGCTCCTTGGATTGCTCTTGGCATTGACTTTTTCCTGTTCAGCTAATTAAAAATCTGTCTTTGAGTCATAAGCCCCCATTAGTAATAATTTGCTTTGCACTTCTCCAGTGATTTATGGTTGAGATATCAAAGGGCTTTAGAAACATTAATTAATCCTTCTAATCCCCGAGGGACCGATCCGCTCTCTGCAATGCACCATTGGTGGTGTAACTGCAGGAAATCCCCAGGGTTTACTCCCAGCTGCAGGAGGGAGAGGGGAAGGGAGCAGTGCCTGACCCAGGGACTCATTTCAGCTGCTGCCTGCAATCAGAGATGTGCAGTCAAAACAGCAGCGCTGAATATGCAGCCACCAGCCAGCCCAAGGCACAGGCAAGCTCTGCTCTCCAGGAGCAATCCTTGCTCCCATTCCCGCCTGCCAGGGGAGGGAAGGGGAGCTGCAGCACCCCAGCTCTGCTCTGTGGATCACAGCAGGAAAGGAGCATGTGGATCAAAGCCATCTTCACCCAGAGGTGGCTTCACCAGAGAGCTTCACCCTGCAAGTGGCAGCAGCAGGGTCATCGATCAAAGCCACAGTGCTGCTAGCTGTATTTCCCTCACTGTCCTGCCCTTTTCTCCAATCTTGGCTCTTTGTACAACGTTGCTTTATCACAGCTTGGAGTGCAGACCCAGGGCTGACCCCCCACCTGGGACAGGGCCCCAGCCCCTGCTGGAGATAAGGATTGTTACCTCCATTGGCTTGGGAGAGGCTTTCATCCTTGCGCCCACCAATGAGCCAGTTGCCACCTGGTGTTGTCCCAGTACTATGAATGTTGTCACCACAGGACTGCAGGGTGGAGCTGGCTGTGTGGTGTGGTGCCAGGAATGGGGAAAGGTATAAAGGTCCCAGCGGGCTGCCAGAGACAGGATCCCTGAGGCACGGAGGAGTGTTCCAGTTTCTCTCCGCTGTGCTCAGTAAAACATCACCTTGACCATGAAGGTGGCTGGTGTTTTCCTGCTCCTCTCCCTGGCACTCTGCTTCTACCAAGGTGAGTACAACATTTTGCTCAAGAGCTATTTCCTCTCCTTGCTAAAGCTTCCAGGTCAGCCACATGGGAAGGTGAGTGTGGGAAGAGACCAGCTGGTGCTGGGACCTTGCTGTGGCCCTGGGCAGGGAATGCTGCAATGGCCAATGTGCATTAAACCTGTACCTGTCTGTGAGCAAACCTAAAACAAAGGCTTGGAAAGGGTGCACTTGCTCCCAAAAATGAGCAGACCTTCTGGGCTGACGCTCTTTCTTCAGGGGTAGGATTTGTCCCGTAACTGGTGATTTCTAGGACAGTGTGATCCTTTCAGAGTGAATAGGTGCTATTCTGGTTTTAAAAAAGCAAATCCAAGAAGACAGGAAATGAATCTATGCAAGGGAAAATGCAGCTCTCACTACTAAAGCCAATGTTTAAGCCAACTGTGTTTTCAAAATCCCATATGGTGCAGAGGGATGAGAACATGAGCTGTTGCTGCTCCTCAGGTCCTGCTTTAGTGGGCTCATTCCAAATGGAGGGTGCTTCTGAAGCAGGTCCTCTGTCATCCTCTTTACTGCACAGAGGCTGCCATTGCAGGGCTGTCTGAGCACAGAATCTGGGCTCATTTCAGATGAACTGAGCATGTAGTGAGCTGCAGCTCCTGGGTCTGGATCGGTGCTAGCCCAAAGTAAAATCCTTGAAATATTAAACAGTGCGGCTACCAGCTCCTCAGCACCAAAATGTTTCACTGCTACTGGGCTGTGCTGGTTGTTAATACAGATGTAGTATAAATCCTCCATGTAGATGACTTCTGTGTTTATAAAAACACCCCAGGATCTTCTTCTCAGTTCTGCCTTTTGCCAAAACAATTCAGGTTGTTTTTCAAAACACACCCACTGCGTGTTCCACCCATGTTCCACCCAGCTGGCCAGCTCTGGGCCAGCTTCTCCATGGGGAAACCAACCAAAGCCATGGCTTGATCCCACCAGCTTTGATGTGAGACCTCAGGGTCTCCTTCTAGTAGAGACTTTCAACAACTTGTCTTTTGCTCTGCTTGCTTGTGGTAAAAACTGAGTAAAAGTTGAAAAATTGCCCTGGATTTACTCCAGCACCCATCCAGTGTCAGCAGGAGTTTCTCAGTTACTCATGAACATGTGGTAAGACAGGACAAAAGCCACCTTTGCTCCCTGACAACTGGCAAGTGACATCTCTAGAAGTGCACTTTGCCTTGGCAGGGCCTTGCACCATTACAGTGTTTCTGCCAGGGGAAAGAGGGTGACACAGCAGGGAGGGATCCAGCTGAGAAATGTAGGAGATGCAAGGGAAGAAATTATTTTCTGAGACAAAGGTGTTTGAGTGAAGATATACAGTCCTCAGCCTAAACTGTCTTTTATTCTGTCCCCCTTGAAACTAGCCTGAATGATGGGTGCTAAGGTGTCTTTCTCTCTCTTTCTGTCTCTCTCTCTCCTTTTTCTCTAGGAAATGCCGAGGTGGTTGCAGCTGCTGTCAGTGGAACAGAGGTAAAATCTCCTCTTTTACGTAGCACAAGTGAGACAGCACTAACCCATACACTGGGGAGCCAAATTGCTAAGTACAGTGAAGCAGAGTGGGTTGACAGTCCCAAGATGCCAGGGCCTGGGAACCCCTTTCCACCTGCTGTGCCACAGCAAAATTCCAGTGGTTTTCCACTGCATTTCCCCCAAACGCTGAAGGAAAAGTTCCTAAAAGTCTAAATATTGGTGTTACCTGCCAAGAAAGTCAGAAAGCCCCTTAGTCTCTGGCTTGCAAGTGTGAGGACAGGTATTGCTGTGGCATACAAATAAAAACTGGGAAGAGCATGCTCAGGCAGTGCCCATGGAGCACTATTTACACTGCTACTCCTAAGGGTGTGCAGCAGTGCCAGGTGGAGTTCAGCTGGCCAAGGGACATGGTGGCAGATGGTCCCAGTGTTCCTGAGCTCGTGGCAGAGCTCTGAGGACGGGTTATGAAGACAGACAAAATGTGCTGCACCTCTCCGGGAAAGCAAAGCTCCTTTGGTAAATTGAGAACAGGCTTAACATTTTCAAAACTAACCTTCTGTGCCTCCAGCCATCTTGTGAGAATTTCAACCTGAGAAGAGGGTGTACGAGGGAGTTTGACCCCATCTGTGGCACGGATGACCTCCTGTACAGCAACGAGTGCCTGTTGTGCCTTCACAACCTGTGAGTATCGGGAACTGCTGCAAGCCTGAACGCCACACAGATGAGGGCTACCACACGTATCTGGGATTTCCTAGAAAGAAATCTGTTTGCATGCAGCTGGGTGGAGCCTGGGCAGCCAGCCCAGCACATCTGGCACGGATCTGGCCTCCTGCACAGATGCTGTGCCCGCTGCTCGGAGCAAGTGGGCTCCAGCTGAGGGAATGGGCGCGCCGTGTGTGGCTCGCAGCACACACGCTGCCCACAAACAAAAATCTCCCCATACCTGCAGCTGCCAGGCAGCAGCGAGAGCTGGCAGGCATCCAGGCTCTCAGACAAATGGCAAAGTCCTCGAAGGCTGCCCAGATCTAGCGCGAGGGCTGAAGGATATTTTTCCAGATGACCTCAGATGTGCGGTGGCTGAAGGGAAAAAAAACTGTGTTTTTTCACCCCAGAAATTTATGGCTGAGCTCTGCTTTATGTCTTCTCTGCATATGAAAGGATACAATTTGCTCTGGGTATTTTTAAGAATGAGTTTTATATTTAATCTGTGCTGGTGCCAGATTGCGCTGTTCTAGCAGAAGGCCAGGTCCAAATGCTAAGGGTGTCTCTGGCAAGGCTTGATACATTTCATCTGGCTTGGGCCCTAGGTAATTTAAAATATATTTATACATTGGAAGCACTCTGTGTCAGACAAGTGAAGGAATTACTTCCAACTCAATGCTATTAAGTGGTTCAAAAATCTCTTTTGGGAAGATTGAGTCTTATCTGGAGCCAGATGCCCCAGTCTGCAGGGCCATGGGAGCTTCACCCTTGACTTCACCTGGTGTAGGCTGGGATTTTTGGTGATCAGGCTCACAGGCCCATCTGCCATCAGCACACACATTTGTGGCAGAAGCTCAAAGTCCAGCTTTTCTGTCTCTGGATGAGTGGGCTTGTGGAGACAAATGCGGCTTTCAGGAGCGTCGCCTCCCTGCTAACTCTGCAGGAACAAGGAACAGAATCCAGATCACCAGGAAAAAAAAAAAAAAAAAGAGCCTGGATAAATATTGTCAGTTGGGTTGTCCCCTCTTTGCTTCATTAACCCAGGCTTCTGCCACATATTCTGCTCCCTGGCCTGCTCAAATGCTGGTTCACCTTTGAAGGCTGAGTATGATGCAGTCAGGCAGAGAGAGGCTGAGCGGGATCTCCTCAGCAAAGGCACCACAGTTAATGACCCGGCACGGCCTGGCAGGGCAGTAATGACCCTGCTGGAAGCCAGCAGCCCAGCACCAGCTGTCCCTGTATTGTGCAACAGATGGGGGTGGGAGGTTCATCAGACACAACATCATTAGGGCTTTGGCCATGGACCAAGAGCGGGGTAAAGTGAGCGAGGAAGGCTCCGCAGTCAGCTGTGCAAAGTGGCATCCAGGATGCTCCCCAGAGCAGAGAGCAGCTTCAGAGGGGATGGGAGAATCCAGTGCTCACAAGAAGGGAAATTGAGGTACCAGAAAGAGAAAGACTGAGCTGGTGGTGTATTCAGAGCTGGCCAGGAGTCAGGGGAGGGACGAGATGGATGAGGAGCTGGTGCTGCATCCGCCTTGTGTTGACAGGTGCTCCATTCCCAGAGCTCTTAAAACTCCTGTTTGTGCAAGCTCCAAGCAGCTGACACTGGAAACGTGCTGCTCCTGTGGGTCACAGCCCCAAGCCTTGCAGCTCCCCAGTTCTGTTCCCAAGTGACGGAATTCTGAGGTTAGGAACAGCCATTTGGTCTCCTGGCCAGGGCCATCTGGGCCGGGCACCAGGACTCTGCAGTTGCCTGGTGCCAAATGTCTTGGGGGAGAGATAAACGGAGTGTCCTCATCTCTAAAGCCTTGGTCCGTGGGGAAAAGTCAGCCGAGAGGCAGGATGAAGTGTCATTTGCAGTTTTGTGTGTGCAACTGGCCTGACAAGAGCTGGAAGCCCGCGAAGAGTCTGGGAATAACTACGGAGAGCATCTGGCGGGTCCCTGCGGCAGCAGTGTCTCACTTGTCGCCTCTGGTCACTTCACTGTGACCAGCATGCAAAATGCTTTTTGCAAAACGCAAATCATTTTACCAGCGTTTCTCTAACGACCCTGAGAAATGGATCTGTCTTTCCAAAGAGGAGAACGTCATGATTCCACGTGAAAATGGAACAATTCAGAGGAATCAGGTGCACTATTGGGCAAAAAGAGGAAAATAGTTTTTTAAAGGCACCTTTTTATTATTTTCCTCACTTTTGCTGCAGAGGCAATCAGGAGGGGAGGCTGGGAGCAGGCCAAACCCAAGTGAGACGCAGTGGCGGTCTTTTGTTTCTAAAAACCTACAATACAAATTCATAACCTTTATTGTCTGCAGTCAGACAGGCATTAGAGGTGTCTCAGTGCTGTCCTGCAGCACGGAGGTGAATTATCCTGCCAGGAGGTGTCAGAAAGCACTCTTGAGCTTATTGGAATTAATTAACACATGTCCATGGTAACCCTGAACTCCCTGTCAAGAATATGTGGCCCTGCTTGCTGTGAATAATACTTAGATGATGATTTAAGCAGTACTTTCCTTTCTTCCTGCCTTTGTCCTTTGAGCCAGGCTCTGCTGTGTCTCAGGGACCCGAAGGCAGCCCCCCAGCATTTTTAACCTCTCTTCCAGGCAAAGAAGTGGCCACGTGCGCATCAAGAACAGAGGAATGTGCAGAACTCCCCGCACCAACTAGGCTGCAAACTGAGGCACAACCGTTCCAGATGAGAGCACGAAGCTGTCCCCTCACCCGCTCAAACCCCCAATAAAATGGAAGCATCGCCACGTCTTGTGCTGGGATTTCTTACACACACAGAGCAATCCCCTTTCCCCAACACTTACAGCACCTTCCTGAAAAATAAGGTTTGTTCTGGTGATGCACATAAAGGGCTGTGAGCAAATTACTGACAGAGCCCCAGGGAGAAGGCTGGGACATGCCCAAGGAGAGAGGCAGGCTCTGGCATAACAGGGAGGCTCTTTTTTGCATCAAGAATTTTGTTTCCCTTTCCTAGACTTCCAGTGTTTGGGCAATAGGTTTTTAGCATCCTCATGACTTGCAATTGCATTTGCTAAATACAGGGGACTAAAGCCCTTGCTCCAGAGCTTTGGCCAGGAGAAAGAGCACAACAAGTCATCTCCATGCTGACCCATCTCCAGCCTTGTCCATATGCCAGTGCCCCATGACATGGTCCCTGCGCACCAAGAGTCACCAGCCTCATGCTTGTCCTGCAGGTCACAGCTACCCAGAGCCTCAGAAAACCAATAAGATTCTATTTTTCCAGGCAAAATTCTTTTTTTTCCCCCTTCTACTGGCCTGGGTGAGCTTTGCTGCTGGTACTGCTGACCTGGCCTGAGGGCTGTGGGCTGGCAGGATGGGAGATGCCTTTCCAAGAAGGACTTGAAGGTGCTGGTGGATGAGAGGCTGGACATGAGCCAGCAAGGTGCACTCACAGCCCAGAAATCAGCCTTGTCCTGGGCTGCATCCAAAGCAGTGTGGGCAGTAGGGCGAGGGAGGGGACTCGGCCCCTCGGCTCTGATGAGACCCTCCTGCAGTGCTGCACCCAGCTCCGGGAGCCCCAACATCAGAGAAATTTGGACTGTTGGAGCGATTCCAGAGGAGGCCACAAAGACACTCCAAGGGCTGGATCACCTCTGCTACAGAGACAGGCTGAGAGAGGCGGGAATGTTCAGCCTGGAGAAGAGAAAACTCCTGGGAGACTTTAGAGCCCCTTACAGTGTCTAAAGGGGCACCAAGGGAGACTTTTTACAGGGGCTTGGAGTGACGGAGCAAGGAGAGATGCCTTCAAACTGACAGAGGGCAGGGCTAGGTTAAATATTAGGAAGAAGTGTTTTACCGCGAAGGTGGAGAGAAACCGCAATAAGCTGCCCAAAGAAGTTGTGGATACCCCATCCCCGGAAACATTCAAGATCAAGGCTGGAGGGAGTTCTGAGCAACCCGGTCTCGTTGAAGACGTCCCTGCCCACAGCAGGGGGGGTTGGACCAGATGCCCTCTGAAGGTCGCTCCCGACCCGCGCATCCCGCGGTTCTGCGCGGAGCGGGCGGGACGCGGGGTCCCCGACGGAGCAACAGCGGGAGGAGCTTTC